>BQNB010082092.1:0-29432 GCA_026074375.1 Tanacetum coccineum | reverse complement strand
TGGAATACTATTTGGCATATAAAATGCTTCCTTTTAAATTGAGCTTCGGTGTCATGAGCTTATTGCAAACGTAAATGCTTTTTATGTGAAGTTGTATCTGTTATAACTGTTACGTGCATACTGTGAACTTGTGGTCGACTTTTAATATTAAATTCAAACTTATGAATTCACTCAACTTTATGTTGACCGTTTTAGCATGTTTTTCTTAGGTGCTTAGCTGTGGATGTCTTTGCTTGCTATTTGGTGTTTCCTTGCATTGGACCGATTTTCAAGAATTATTATTATCTATGTTAACATCGTTGTCAAACTTTAAAACCTTTTATTCGCTTCCGCATATTATCGTTGGGCCTATGTAAAACTTTAACTATTTTAATCAATGCAACGATGTTGGATTTTTAAACGTACCCTTAGAGGTCATTCTTTGTATCTTGTGTGATGTGTATTATGACGTCACGCCCCCGGACACGTGTTTTCCGTCTAGGCCCCATTTGGGGGTGTGACAAATATTTCCATCAATGGTGGTATAAAATCAATCTTAAATGGGTGAAGGTTCAGCCATTCCCACTGATCCCCAACACACACCTACTTTTATTCCATTAACCTCTCAACCTCAAAAGACCCAAAAACCTAGGAAGTATAAGAGAAAGGACACTGAGATACCTCAGTCTAGCGGTCCTAATGAACATGTTATAGATGAGGCTGTCTATAAGGAGAGGGGTGACAGATTGATGAGGGCTGCCACTACTGCTTCTAGCTTAGAAGCAGAGCAGGATAGTGGTAACATTACTAAGACCCGATCCAAGGCAACACCTAATGAACCTGGTTCCCAATGAATTAGTTCAGGTGGTGGTCCCAAGCGCCAAGAAACCATGGGGGATACAATTGCTCAAACTTGGTTTGAGAATGTATCTAAAACTTCCAATGATTCACTGCTCGCAGGAGTTAACACACCTTGAAGTGATGAGGATAGTCTGAAACTAAAGGAATTGATGGAATTATGTACCAACTTGCAAAATAGAGTTATTGATCTGGAGAAAACTAAGACCTCTCAAGCTCAGGAGATTACAAGTTTGAAAAGTAGGTCAAGAGACTAGAGAAAAAGGGAGGGTTAAGAACTCTGATAAGTGTAGAATACACATATCTGTTTGTACCTAAAATAACCCAATTAAACCCAAAACAGACCAAAAATGGCAAAAATATGCTTGTATTTGTGTTTTGTGTGTGCAGGTATGGATAAGTCAAAAATCACAAGAAAATAGTCAAAAAACAGGCAAGCACGGACACGGGAATCAGAAGAGTTCAAAAAGAAGCCAAAGATTCAAAGCCGAAGCCAGAAAAGTCAAGCCTCAGTCAAATCAAGGTCAACAAAAGTCAACAAGACCCAAAAACATTCCATTTTCACCCACCCAGTTTCACAAAAGTCTAAAAATAATCCCTCACCTTTTATTGGACCCTAGAAAGCTTAATGGGCCTTCTAAACCCTAAATGGGCCTTACCCGGATCCAAGCCCATAACCATAAGCCTAAATCCTTGTCCATTAACTGTTTCATAAAACTCCAGGGACCAAACTTGCATTGTTCCAAAACTATTTATAACTAGAAAAAGGGAGAAAGAACACAAGGACCATTTATGTAATATCCCAAAATTATAACAGTTTTTAACTGTCAAAAAAGGGTGCGAATCCAGTTACTGTTCACCCGTCTCCCCCATGTTTACCTTGGGTCAAAATCAAAGGGCTTTTTGGAATTGAGGGTCAAGAAAGTCAATTCATGGAGTCTACAATGCAATGGCAGGGTCAAATCAGTAAATCATGAGGCAATCACTAGCTTACTCTCAAGCATAAACCACGTCAGCAATGGTGAAAGCACAAGAGGTGTGGGTTTTTGTGCTAAACTCACTCACAAAACTAGCACAAACGTCACATCAAAGAATGACATGCTGGCAATCCTCAGGTGTCCACAATTTGATCAAACGGCCACAATAGAAGCTCAAATGATTGAAGAAATGATTGGATGAGATTGAAAGTTTGGAGAGCAAGGCAAGAGGGCTAGAATCTTCTTTGTTCAGCTATAAATAGCCCTCACTCTTCACACACACACATCTAGTTAGAGGAGAAAAAAATGAGTTAGTTTTTTTAGACGTAGCCTAGATTTAGTTTTAGCTTAATTTTTAGCTTAATGTTGTTTTCAAAATTGTAATTTTCCTTTTAAGTATTGTAAGCAAACTTTTTATTAATGAATTCAGTTGTTTTAATCTCTCAAAATCTATTTAATTCATAAGCTCTTATTGGATATTAAGCCAAAATTTCTTAATAAGCTCTTAATAGGCTCTTTCAGTCTATAAGCTGAAATTAAGCTTAATCAATTCAGAATTAATCCTATCTAAACCTTAAACCAGTCTAACTTACATTTACTATGGAAAGCTTTGGGAATTTAAGCTTAATGGAAGGGGAGTCAAAATTAGATGGACTCCCAAGGACTTATATCCTAGCTTATTAATAAGCTAGGGAGCTCGTAGCTGCCAAATTTGGTTACTCTTGTTTAGCTAGAGTGAATTGTAAGTTTCTCTTTGAAAACCTTTATTTCTAGCTTAAGTAAATCTCTAATTGCTTGTAATTGCTAGATCTGCTTATTTGCTTGCTTACTATCTGCTTATTTTTGCTTTTTATCTCTTATATTTGCTTATTATTCTATTCCTAATCTGTTTTTGCTTTTCTTAGTTTAGATCATAGTCTTCCATATATTTGTCTTAAAAACCTTAAAAAACCAAAAATAGTAGAAATTAGTTTGAATCTTAGATTAATGTTTAATTCAGTAGTGTAATTTTGCTTAAATTAGTTGTTAAAAGCTCCTAGTTATCTGGTTTCATAGCTTTGTTTGTTAGGTTTAAAAATTAGTAGCTTAATCAATTCTGTCAAGTGGTAAAGGGGTGTTTGGCATAAGCTTATTTGACTATCAAAAGTCAAAAGATTTTGTGCAAACCTTTTTAGACAGCTTTGAATTTAGTAAAAAACCATAGGAAATGAGTACTCATAAGTTAGTTTTAGAAATAAAGAGAATTAGAGCTTATATTAAGTATGCCAGCACCGGGGGAATTATTCTTTGAATTTCACTTGTGTAAACTCTGATCTAAGCCCTCCAAGGCTTAGATCTTGCTTGCATTTTACTTGTACACTCTACTTGAGTGTTTCTAAGTGCAAGGATTTCCCTTAGGAAACCTGCACTTTTGATTTGCACTTGTGCAAAGTGCACCAGTACTAACAAAAAGTTAGTACTGCTGTCACTTTTAGAACTGTCACTTTTAGATTAGTCTTTAGTTAAGTAAAAGTAGGATTTAGGCTTTTAAATTCAAGTAGGGTTAAGTCTAAGTATAGCTTATTATAGATTAAGTTTTAATTTGCATTTTCTAGCTTATTTACTTAGCTTAATTTAGCTGTCAAAGTCACAAAAAATTCATAAAAGCCAAAAACAGTTAGCAATAGAATTTAGCTTTTAAATTTTAGATTCTAGCTTGAAGTAGTAGGTTTAATTGCTTAAATTAGTTGCTTATAGGTTGTTTGTTAAGTTTTCATAAGCTAAGGTTCTGTCTTAGCTTATTTAAGGTTTTGGCCAATTTGGTTTTTGAAGTTTTAAGTGTTTTTCTTGAGTTTGCTTATTTGTTCCTTGATTTTAGTTAACTTTCAGTGTTCTCAGTTTAGTTTTCTTATCATTTCTAGTTCATACACATTATAAGCTATCTAGAATAGCTTTTGGTTTTCAATTTGAGCTTATTTCAAGCCTTGTGCAAGCATTTAAGTAAAAATGAGCTCAAATGCCTACATTCTGAGGTCAGAACTTCAAAAGCTCTTTTAGAGCTTATCTTTGAGTTTCAGCCCATAGTGCTTTTGTTAAAGTTGATCTCCCCAGCTTATTCTACAACTTTGGTCTTTTGAGTTTTGAATTTTAAGCTGTTTTTAACTTCAACTTATTTTTTTTGGGCTTATTAGGACTAAAGTTATAAGCCTTTTAAGTCTCCCCCCCCCCCACCTCCCTTTTTTAATAAAAGTAGCTTAATTTAGTGTCCCCTGTTTTAAGGTTCTAATTATTTAGGTTTTTTTTCTTAACAAAAGTCCCAAAAAAAAATAAAAAAAATAGCAAAAAGGGGGGTTTGCCCCCCCAATACTGAACAATGGGAACCTCCGAAACCCACGAACCTCTCAGATTTATTAACCCAACGTGTTAACCATTTTGCTTCAATAAGCTTCATCCAGTAATTTCTTTTCCCCCCTCATTTTAATACTTAAGTAACCACGTTTTTTAATTGTCCTTTTCTATAATAACAGCCCCTTAGCATAATAAGCTCCATTATGAGGGCTTAAATTACATTAGCCACAAATTTTGGTGTGTTCCCTTATATTTTTTACCTTCTGTTTTTCCCCCACTATTTGTTTTTAGGAAATTTTTATCCCTGAAAAATTTTTATAGATTTTTTCCCAGCCTTTAGGATTTTATTTTTTTTAATCAATTTTCAAAAACGTTTTAAAATCCTTATAAAATTCCAATAAAAAAATTATAAAAAAAAGTTTTTCAGAAAAATACAAAAAATAGTTGTGTTTTGTTTTTAAGTATTAGTTTTTATAAAAAAAAATTAAGCAGTTAGGTTTAGCAATCCAGTCAAAAACTAATTTTTTAAACCACCTTTTATGTAGATACCCCTTAAATTTTTATTTTTTTTGAGGCCTTTTAATGGTTTTAAAAATTTTAAAAATAGGATTTTACTACTAAAAAAATAGTTTTTTCTCCCCCCTTTGAGCTTTTTTAATAATATTTGTAGAAACCTTTGTTCCCTAAGCTTAAAAAATCAAATTTTTTCCCAAAATTTTTAGTATATTTTAATTTGCTATTTTTTTAAGATTTTTATTAATTTAGATTAAATTAGTTTTTTTAAATTCCAGATTAAATTTCAAAAATAATCCGAAAAAATGTTTTTCTTTTCCTAAAATTTTCTTTTGTTCCCCCCCCCCCTACTTAGTATGTTAAATTTTATAAAGTTTAATATTTTTTAAAGGGGTTTTAAAAATTAGTTTTTACTTGCCATAATTGCCGCGTTTTAAATTTTGTTATCCCCCGTATTTTAGTTTTAATAAATTGTTTAAGGTGTTTTTAAAATTGTCCAATTTATAATTGTTGTAACTTTTACTTTAGGATATCAAAATCCAATCTATTTTCCCTTATTCACAATCATAATCCCCGGACCTTAAACCAAGGAATTCCAATATTCACCTAAGTCGATTAATTGGGGAAATCGCACCCCGGGTGAACCATATTTATCCCAGAAAAATATACCCGTATTCTTATATAATTATCTTTTTGTGAATGGAAAAATTTGTCCGCAAGGGTTAATTATGAATCATTGGGGGGAAATTTCTTAAATTTTCTCTATAAGTATATTATATTAAATATGTAATGTAAAAAAAACTTGCAACAAACCCCAGTGGGCCCCGATGAAGAACCTATAATTTTTAAATTCCCCTTTCCATGAAATCTTTGCAGAGGGAACCGGCGAAAGCCGGTATCTATTAGAGGGCAAAATATTTAGTTGAATATTTTTAGGACTCCCACCTATTTTTGGTTTTGTAAGTATTGCCCTATATAATTTAAATATCCCTCCTGTGTAATCCTAAAATCCCATGTTTTAACCTTTTTGGTCCCCGTATATTGTTATTCAAGCATTTCTTGCAAGACGAAACTACTTACTTTTTTAAGCTAGCTTATTTTTTTTATCTAGTTTTTTAAATTTATTATTAGTGGAAGCAATTGTTTAGAATTGAAAGGTCACCGAAACACCATGATACAACCTTATCAAGGCTTAAATCCCTCTCCCTCTCTTTGTTTTTATTTAGTTTTTCTAGTTTTTCTACTTTTAGTTTTTAAAGTTCAACAAGCCTTCCCCTTTTTAGTAACTTCCAATTTTTTTGGCCTTATGTTGTTTTTTGTATTTTGTTTGAATAAACCTAAATACCCCTAATTTTTTTGCCATAGTTTTTTAATCATGTAAACTCATTTTCCCCCAGTATTTCATTTATCTAAAAAGATGAGCCTACTAATTAAAGTTAAAGAGTGACCCCGGTTAATACCTCAATTTTAAATGTCAAAGTGCCCAAGTGGGAGAAACACATGATTTTTAATTCCCCCCTTCTTTGGGAATCCCATCCTCCACTATCGCTCCCCAACCTATATCCCACCACAACCGAAACCAAAACGCCCTTTTTGAATCATTTTGGAAAAGGATGTTTTTTTTGGGGGACAAATCACAAATGAAGTGATTTTGGAATCAAACCACACCTTGAAAAACATCTTCGATTCATCCCCTTCTGCTTTTTTGTTTGTCCCTCCTTTTACTTATTATCTGGAATGATCTTTTTGTCGTCAAAAAAAGGGTTGGTCGGACAAAACCCTTTTATTCCCCTCTTCTTCTAAAAAGAAATTTTGTTTGAAATCCTCTTACCGCTAATGGCGTTATATGCTTCAAATCATTCCGCCTATTCCCGAAGAGGGTTTTGCCTCTTCCCTATCCAAATTAAGAGAACCTTTTACTTTTGCCTTTTTTTGAGAGCAAAATGATTTTGTATTTTTTCTTTTTCTCTTGCCTCCTTAAGAGATCTTTAAAGTCCCTTTTTCCAAGTACTTCTCTTCTTGCCTCAAATAAACTATTAAGATTGCCCGATGAGCTCGTCTAGAAAGGGAAAAGTTTTGTGTTTTGATAAAGTTCCTTAGGATTCCTTATCTTATTTGTCCATAACCCTTTTGAACCTCCCATTGTGTTGGGTAAAGAGCCCCCCCCTCCCCCAAGAAAATCCTTAACATGAATTTACGAACATTGAAAAAAGGATTCATCCCAAGTGTGCTTTGTTAATGATGTCATAATAAGTATTACATCGACGCAAAAAAAGCAACAATCAATAGTTTTTATATTTTTCATCAAATCCGAGGATAAATAAATTCTTCATAGTGTTAATTTAAACAAAATAGATCTTATTTTGTTTTATCCTAACATTGTTAGTGTACCGCTTGATGGGTTAAATTAAATAAAGATTTCACCCAAATAATCTTGAAGCCGTAAATTCCCACAATAAAAATTTATTTTGCATATTTTCCTTTTTTGGGGTAAGGCCATTATATAAAACCAATTTTTTTTTGCTTCCAATCAATTTTTTGGAAATCATTTTTTCCTTAAGAGTTTTCAATCAAATTAAATCATAAGTTCTTGAGTTGATTACACATCCACCCTTTGCCATCTATTATCTTTGAAAATGGTAAGGGTTTTGTAATTAACCATAAACGATAATGTACCAAAGATTCAAATATACTTTTAGACTTCAACAATAAAGTTTTATTTCTTAAAAAAAAAATAGTATTTTTTTCTTTTCAATATAAATTCTACAGGCAATTAGCCTCAAAGAGAAGGGGTGGTCCGTTTGCCATAAATTTATACCCTCGATGTAGTTTTTACCAAAATCCAAAAATTTCGTATTAATTTAAAGTTTTTAAAATAACCGTTAATACTTTTAAAAAACCTTTTGGATATGAACCACTTAATTGAATTACCAATGTGGTTTGAAAAACTATAAGGGGTGAGGGTTATGTGAATAGTTTTCTTTGTACTTTTCTAAAATATCTAAATATATATATAGATATTTTCATATGAAAATATCTAGTTTTTTCATTTCTAAAAATCTAGTTTTTTTTCTAAATCTAATTTTTCTTTTCTCTCTCAAATCTCTCTCTATCTCTTTTCTTGAATCGTGGTTCGGGTTATGAAGTGGAAGTGTTAATCGGTTCCTACAGTATGGAATATAAAACAAGTAAAGCAAGAGTTAGAAGAATTTAACCAAGGCACAAGTATTTATAGTGGTTCGGCTACAAGGACACCTTCCTTTCCCTACTCCACTCCCTGAGTCACCTACTCGAGAGTTTGTAAACACTAGTCACCAATCTCCTTTATCCGGCGGAGAAGCCTCACAACGTTGCTTATGCCTTTAACGGTACAAAGTTAAATACCGGATTCTTCACACGGTAGAATCAACCCAACAACACTACACTTGATTTACAATGATGATGAATACAACTACAACTACTAAATGATGTACAAGATTCAGCAATTTGATCTTGAAGATGCTATGGAGATGTGAAACACGATTCTTAGAACTTGATCGTCTCAAAAGGAGTGTTTGGCAATTTCTTGTTTGAAGGAAATTACCTACAAAATGATAAAAGAAACTATGCAAGAATAGAGAGAATGATCAGTAGATTAGAGAATTTAAGCTTGAAAGGGGTGAGGAAAACATGAGAAATGGCTTGGTATTTATAGCAAAAAATTCTACTGTAGCCCGGTTTTGTTGCAAAACAGAACCAACCAGTATAGACGAACAGAACCGGAGCACAGTAACACAATCCGAATTTTGATTTGCAAAATCTTAAGAGATCATGTGTAATCTTGTAAGATTTCCCTAAGATATGCTGCAAATGATGATGTTATACATGATGTAAATAATGGTTTGCATAATTTACGTGTATTCAAATTAATACTAAAAATGGAAAAGTAGTGAATTTAGTAGTTTACTTTCATATAGATTTTACTAGTTGTTATCAGCAAAACATAGAAAGATCGTAAAATAAAATAAACGTTTTTATCGGTTTATTTGTATTAACATAAAGCAATAAACACACAAGAAGATAAACAAACGATTGAGGAATGGTCAAGTACTAATGTAAGGAAAACATATCAACCATGAATAATCTGATAAAACGTAGGTTTTGTTTATTAGTGCAATGATTGTCTTATCATATCATTCCAAGACTTAGGCGATACTTCTTCCTAAGACATAGACACGTTGAATCTTGTCACAATTAACGCATCCGCATAAAGTATTTTATTTGTTGATTATAATCTATCTTAGGAGATTAATAATGGTTATATTATTAAACCCTAGCTCATAGAGACTTTACTAACTTACTTGCAGATATGGAGAGTTATCCCAGACTCTTAGCCTACGCCCACACAACACCGAAGTTGCAGCGCATTAATTATATAGGACTAGACCCAGTTAAATGATAGGTCACATATTTAAGCACGTAAACGAGTATAAAATGATAAACATAATCATCAACCAACGAATAAGAATGCAATCAAGAATAAACAAACCAAACGTTAAACCTTCATAAACATGGCTGATACCTAAAGGTATAAGCCGATAGTCATTGTAAAAATACACACGGTTTTATATATGAACGATTAAAATAAAGAAACCTTAACCGAACGCGTATTTGGTTATGCGAAGATTACAAGAGTTTTCCTATGATCTTGAGGCTCTTTACGGACCTTCTCTGCTCCTTAATTCATCTACTAGTCGACTTGGTGGTTTAGGGCTTCACTTGCATACCTAAAATTGAGTTTAGGGTCTTGTATTTATAAAGTATGGAACAGGTCGATACGCCGTATCGGGCGATGTGGGATACGGCGTATTGGGGATTTCTTGGAGTAGGGACCACGTTCGATATCTTCCAGAATCTTCATATACTATATCTTGAATACGGCGTATAGAAGTCTCCTGGATACGACATAGTGGATCTTTATTCTTTATGGTTTCTTGTGAAGTGCAGGCACAGATACGCCGTATCTTCCTTGATGGATACGACGTATAGGATGTCAGAGTCAGTTTCTTCATATTTCTTCGTTTAAGCTCCAGAATGCATGCCTTTTAGCTAATCTTCACCAAGTACTCCATTATTACTGCAATTCTCAAATATAAACGATTAAGTAACAATTCTTGCAATAATTATCAAAATGGGTTATTTACATGGGAAAAATGATGCTATAAAAGTAACGTTATTTGATGTCATCACCAAGTCATTGAATCTGAATCGAACCTTTCACTGAACCCTTCTCACTTAACCCTACTCCCTGTGAACCTGAACTCCTACTCCTAAACCTATCACTGAACCTCAATCCCTCACTTACTACAATTTAATTTGGGCTATTTATATATTCGAATAGGAAGAGATTGTTGGGTCAAAATTTGACCCAATTGTCCCTGACAAGTATTTAAATATAAATAGCCTAATTTACTCACTAAATAAATAGTGAGTTACTCACTGATAAAAAAATCAACGAGTGTTGTTAAAAGCTCAATAAAAATGACAAGCCTCAAGGATGTCGAAGACCAACTAAAGAAACCCTTTATTTCACTGATGCGGTGTTAGAGAGTAAAGTACCTGAGCTATAAGCAACATGAGAGTCTTTGAGATTTGACAAATATCTCAAAGACTCTCAATATCTTTCTCCCTGAAAGAAACAAACAAACATGAGTGAGGACCAAGCAAGGACAAAGAGTTTCCAAAAAGGTGGAAACAATTATGATCATTCAAAAGCATGGTTGTTGCTTTTCCAAAAAGGGAACTCCACTGGGTGGATGACACATCTCAACGACAATCACCCCTTATTATCCTTGTACTCTCTACTATATAAAGAAATGTTTGTAATAGAGATAGGTATCGATTCTAAACAAACACAAAATAATACAAATGTATTATAGTTGATAGGATAATCCTCTCATGAAGTATAAGCTTAGATTTGATTCATGGGAGTTTATTTGTCATTCAATCGGGATAGTGTTCTGCAACTATCCCTTGTAAATCTTTGATTCAATTCTAATAGGATTTATAAACATTAAAAAAGTACAAATTGTGTTATTAGTTGTCTAATTGATATTGTGTAAAACTTGTTCTTCATTTCTTAAAGTATTCATGTTTTACACAATCATTAGGACCAACAAGCGTTACTGATAGGGGTTAATCGCACTTAGTGCAAAAAAAGGAGTGGTTGTGAGTGCGAAAATGAGGAACCACATGGACACTTTTTGCAGTTTTGCCAATTTTAAATTCATAGAGTTTCATAGTCTATATTCTATAATATCAAAAGTAAGCAACACATATTGTTTTAAGAGTATACACGTTGTCTAAAAAATATATAGAAAATGAGAGTTGAGTTCAATATAGACCTCAGATTCTCTAGAGATCTAATGAACCAATCATGACCATTTATATTTTTTTATTAAATTTTTAAAAACCACTATAACACTCCGCAAATGCATAGGTCGATATTTTACTATTTACATGCATTATTTTAACTTTTATAAGTTACGTGCTAAATTTGACCTAAGATCGGAAAGTTGTCCCGTGTATATCTGAGAAACATCACCAGATGCGTTCCGGCTTTCGATTTAACGTAGTCTTTTGACGACTATCGCGTTTCGACCTAACGAGCATATATTTAAATTGTTACATTTTATTTTTCAAATGTCGCGCGTTTTAAATTTATAAGGGTATCATAAACATTGCTAGGATTCATTCTTGTGCATGCATGTAAGTATCAAGACCCTGTTAAATAAATATCTTGTTGCAAAAAATCAAGTTTTGACCATTTTGGTCCCCTCTTGTTGCCTCTTTGCCGTCCGCCCACCCCCTAGCCAACACCCCCACCATTTTAGCTAAATGGTTTCCTTGGTACATCTCTTGTGCCTAGGATACCTTGTGGAAGGTTCTAGGTTCAAGTCCTTGTGCATTGTATTTATTCACTTATCCATTCATTTGTTCATTTTATTCTCTCACTAGAAAAACACACACAAGATTTCTCTCTTTCTCTCTTGCTCTCTTTGGGTCGGCCGAACGCCACAAACAAACACCGCTTGGTGTTTTTGCTTTTTAGTTCAAGATTTATTGATAGTTAGTTGATCATGGTTCATTCAAGAGTTGATTTGGGTTATTCAAATATTAGTTCGGGTTATATTCATATCCGTTTAGGTTGAAGATTCATCCTTTCTTTTCTATCTCTTCACAACTTGTAAGCTTTATCATCTCTTTCGTTTGTATAAATTTCTAGACTATTCGTTCATTCACTATTTTCTTTTTTCTCAAAAACAATATCTTTCGTGTTTGTAACCACTTTTTATAAAGAAAACATATAAATAAACAAGGTTGTACAATTTATTTTCAAGTTTAAAATTTTTCTAAATTTTCTTGTACTTTTTGCTTCATAGCGAAATGTTAAGTGATAAAAGTGATGTTTGGCAAATTTAGAGATAGTATTTGGCTAGTTTTGATGTGGATTTGTTGGTTGAGACACTAGTGAAAGAGTTTATGTTAGAATAGGAGTATTGGGGAAGTTGTGTTTGATTTTGGTTAGGTTTTTGGTTCGAATAACTTGCTGTCCAGAATTAATTCGTGGGTTAAGGGTCGTTTAAAAATGTTTTTAGAGGCTAAAACTCTAAAACTATGTTAGTATATTTTCTCCCGGTGATTTTGATATAAACAACGCGAAAATCCGCCTTATAACGAAGAAGCTATGGCCGTTTTAAGTTTGACGAAACATGTAATATTTTGACAGCTTAAAAATGGTTTTCGGGAGATTCTGCCCATATTTTGAAATTAAGTTTTGACCCGTTTCGGGTCCGAATTGGTTTAAACTTATAAAAGAAAAAGTGTAGAGAATGATTTTTCCTTCTAACTTAGCTTTTGGTGGAGTCGTGAATGTTTTTAACGAAAGAGTTATGCTCTTTCGAAGTCGGACTAAATTTGGGATTTTATTTCACTAAAATAGAGCTAATTGACACATAAATTTGGTTTTTCGAACGTTTTCGGGTCCGTTTGGGGTATAAAAACTCTAGCGAATATTATAGTAACATGTATATGTTATTTAATCGCGTTAGAATCTTACATAAGGTATTATTTAGAAAGCGTAAGGGGTTTATTAAAAAAGAAATCTTAATAATAGGCGTAAAGTATATATCGACGAGATAAAAGTGGAAACTAGGCTTTCTAAGTCACTTAGCGTTTTTAGGAGAAATATATACTTAGCAACTATAATTAGACATCGTTAATGTTCGGGATTTCTAAACTTACTAAAAATAGTAATTTTCGGTTAAAGTGTCGAAACTTAATTAAAAACCCAATATTTTTACGAAATCAAATTTTGAATAATTAAACTACAACACAAACACATTCGGGTGATATTAACTATCTAAAAGCGGTTTATTCCAACGTTTCGTATCCTTTGCTTGCTCCTAAAGCGCGTCATTTATCTAGGTCGCGGTTAGGACCTTTCGTGCACGTTCTATGTTCGTGGATTATTAGCCTACTCACTGCCTTACTTAATGTGAGTTTATAGCCCCACGTTTTTACTCATTTATGAATACTTTACAACTCTTTGGGTCGAGAAACATTGCTTGCTTTTAACTTTGGACACAAGTACCTTACTAAACTTTTACTTGTTTACGTGTTTGCCTATGTATCGTTAAACTCACTATTGTCCACTATCATGAACCGTTAATTACTGGAAGTAAGCGCGAGTGTTATAAATAGATCTATTGAGACTAATGTGCCCCGTCAGGGTTTGGTAATTCTTACTTGATCGATTGTACTAGTCAAACGGATGTATATCATGTCAGATTTCTATGTGGTCTTGAGTTGGACACCTGTTAGGGCAAGCATTACTTAGCATTTATTGCTACATACTTTATTTAGCTTCGGTGTCATGAGCTTAGTGCAACGTAAATACTTTTGTGATATTGTATGTGTTACAATAGTCACACGTTACTAAATCTTGTGGTCCGTCCTTACGTTTTACTTAAACGTATAAACTCACCAACATTATGTTGACGTTTTAAGCATGTTTTCTCAGGTGCTTAGCTTACTGGAACTCTTTGATATGCTATATGGAATCTGCATACATATGGCTTCGTTTTCATGATATATCTATCATCTAATACTCGTTGTCTTGCAAAAACTTATTTATGCTTCCGCTATGTTTTAAATTCTTGTTTGTAAGACTTGTTTATTTTTAATTAAAACAACGAGTTATTATTTTCCATATAGTGGTTGTTCTCTGTACTTGTGTTTGAGAAATTTATGAAGTCAAACCCTCAAATTACCTATTCTGCTGCGATCCATTTTGGGGGTGTGACAACCACTTTCCACTTTATTTTTGAAAATAAAATATCTTGCAAACGGTAAATTGTTAAGCGACAAAAAAATACACCATCGCGACAAGAATTTTTTATCTTTCAGTAGACGGACACTTCGGTATCTTTTCGACGCACTTTTTTTTGAGTTTGGTTTTAGCGTTAATATTTGCGTCTAGAAAAATCACATGTGATTTTTATGTTAGGAATCACGTGTGATATTTTAAACCCTATACCAAAAACCCTAAACCCCTAATCATTAAATTCATATACTAAAAGCCTAAACCCCTAACCACTAAACCGAATACCAAAAACTCTAAACCCCTAACAATTGGATATAATATCACAAGTGTTATATACCTAAACTCTAAACCCTAAACCTTAAAACCTAAACTTGAAAAAATCACATGTGATTTGTATTTTGGAATCACGTGTGATTTTACAAATCACATGTGATTTTAAAATAACAAATCACATGTGATTTTTCCAGACGTAAATTTCTAACACTCACAAAAAAAGTTGAAAAATATTCGTCAAAAGTATATAGAAATGTCCCTCTATAGAAAGATGAATTAATTATCATCGCGATGGTATGATTCTTTCGCTTAACGATTTACCATTAAATTAAATTTGACGAAACATTCTCTAATTGCAATGTTGTACTTTTATGTGATTTTGTTACAACGTCGTATGGTAAAAAATATAATATTAAAGTTGTAAATGGGTATTTTTTTTAAAACGACAAATTTTAACTATCTCATAACTTAAATTATTTGATGAGTAAATTGCAAAAATCGTCCATAAGGTTTAGCCAAATTGCATGTTTGGTCCCAAATAGTTTGAAAGTGCATAGATAGTCCTAAAATCAAACCATTTTGCAAAAAATCGTCCCTGGTTAACGATGAAACATGCAATTTGGCTAACCCTTAGGGACGAAACATGCAATTTGGCTCAACTATGTGGGACGATTTTTGCATTTTGGCTAAACTTTAGGGACGCTTTTTGCACTTTCAAACTATTTAGGACGAAACATGCAATTTGACTAAACATTAGGGACGATTTTTGCAATTTACTCTTATTTGATTGAGAAGCTTACCAACATGAGATATTTTGATTAAAAATTTAGGATTTTCGGTATTAATTTGTGTTACATAAAAGTATTTTAAATTACATTATCTTAGTATTCTGGATTATTTGTGAACATTTTAAGGCTCCAAAAATACAGTATGTTAACCCGCGCATAGCCCACAATAAAAAAATTTACTACATCAACTTTTTACGTAATTTTCCTACCCCATATAATTCTTTCACAAATGTATGTGTTCGTTGTGGAGTCCCGTAACTTTCCCGTAACACCAATTAACAACAACTGTCTCGCATTAAAAAGACAACACACTCTCCGAAAGTAATAAGTTTAACGATTAAGTTTATATTTAATTAAGATTAAAGTTAGTAAAAAATTTAAATCAAAATAAAATAAACCCATTAAAAATGAAAAAAACTAAAATTTCGTAAAAATATATAAAAATAGATGTTGAATTAAAGAGCACAAAATTTTAAAAAATATGATGAAATTATATCAAAAAAAAAATTATATTAAGATAAAAAATATTTCAATTTAAAATAAAGGTGATTTTTTTAAGATCAAAAGGTGACACATGTCACTTTATGATGTGATTCCCAAAAATAAGATGGATGGTCAAATGCACCTCCATATCTAATTTAATGCGCATACATTATAAATGCTTTATATAGTAGAAATAGATATAATAAAGTTTTGATTTTTTAATTTGAAATATTGGGGTTTTTATACATTTTTGAATTTGAGTTGGTTGTTGTCAGTCAGCTGTGTAGTGTGTTGAAGAAGTTATTACTATTTTTAATTACATTCATGGAAAAGGTTATTACTATTTTTCCCCAAATTAGTTTAATTAATATGATTACTCTTATAATTATAGGTTTTGAGTTTCAATTTATTTTATGTGATTGTAATTAGTTTAGACATTTAGAGTAATTTGTATCAATTTGGATTAAATGATTTCTATACTAAGGTTTAAATAATGCGGAACCTGATTTGATTTTTGAATTTTTTTTTTAGTTAGTGATTAAGGTTGAACAATTAGGAATGTTATCGAATATCTGTGATTGTTTTGAAAATACTGAAACATGTTGTGAGAAGACTAACGGCGTATTGTATTGAAAAAAAGGCAGAAGGATGTTAGCGTGGAAATCGGAGGGAGATGCCGAAGAGTGTATATACATGTCCCGCAAGTCGAAAGAAATAAAGGGTTATAGATTGTCAATGGAATCCATTTTTATCATTGTTTTTTGTTTTGGATTATTACTTTTTTTGTTTGATTGGTCACTTATAAATGAAACTGCTTCTTTTTTCTTGACAGTAATGGTGGTTGAAAATACTTAGCCGGACAAGTCAGCCACAAAAGGTGTGTTTGAAAATGCGTATTTTTCTAATGGCTCAAAAAATATAAAAATCTTAATATGGTCTGTATAATATTTTTGTAAAGGTGCTAAAAGGGGTGGTTTATGCAGGTTGCATAATTTGTCGAAACATGTAACTTACTCATTCGTTAATTGGGGCCAACAACTTTTATCTCAGGTAAGTTTATGATGAACCATTCATTTATCAATTGTTTGATAAATGCTTTCTCTCTTTGATTCGAAGGTGAGGACTCTGAATCCAATTGTTTTATTTGAATGCGACATACATGTATGGACATAATTTCTATAGGGCTTGACCACATAGTAGCTATTCCTCGGAAAAACACAGATACACATTTATAACATGAAAAAGTATATATTTTTGGGGCAGACTCTTTTGAGATAAATGACTCTTATCGAACTAACTTTTATAGCACCAAGTTAACTAACTTTGGCCTTTTGCTATTATTCAGGGCCCACGGACAAATGCAAAAATTGTATATGTAAACAGTGGGTTCTGAATGAAAAGAGTGACGTTTATAGCTATGGAATTCTGCTTTTGGAAGAAGCAATCACAGGACGAAATCCTGTAAATTATCTCCGTTTATCATTAGAGGTACAAACTATTCATTAGGAGTCACCGTTCATTGTAAAATTTAAACCATTATGTAGAGCTGGTCAGACGGTTCAGTTCGGTCAGGCTACACTTTTATAGTCGCAGTTTCATAAATTTCATAAAAACTGATATTAATACAGAAGTAAGCATTTCATATGAAACATGTCCTTTAGTCATTACAAGTGCTATTTTTATTACTATGCTAATGGGAAAAGGAAATTCACTAATGGGTGGGTTGGTAACACTATCTGACATGGGTTGAATACCGTTGTAAAATGGTTCAGGTTGTAAAACAATCGGTCCCTAACTTTTTTACTAAAAGTTTACCACACTTCGACTTTTATGATTTCAAAACAATTCAGCCTATTTTATTTTATCTTTAGCGAACTCTCGGATTTCTTTACAATTTGCCTTGCTAAAAGTAAAATACAATCCACAGCAGACCCATTTCTATATACCTATGTCAAAATCCCTTTTTTGGTGTAAGAATCTGATAAAATCTATATGAAAACTAAATTTGGAAACTATATGATTTGATCTTAAAAGCTAAAATTGGGCAAAGATATTTGTTAATATTATGGTGTGATTATGTGTTGGATTATAAGTGAAAGATGTAGCAGGGAATAAATTGATTTGAAACTACCGATATTTAGGGTAATGTAGTTGAAGGCCGTGGAATTTAATGCATCATGCTATTTTAGACGAAAGGAAGTATTAAGACTACCAGTTTCGAGTTATTCGCAAACTGTAATACGTTCCAAATTTCAGAAGTCAAACTAATCAGTTTTTTAGATCTTTGTTTTTTATGGCCTATGTCCGTTTAGGATTAAAAGGGTGTTTGGTTTAACTTATTTAATTGAAATGGGGGCCAAAATATGTGTTCTTGGTTATGGTTTAGGAGGTGTGATTCAGGGGTTGTGGCTCATATGTGGATCAGCTTATTGTGGTTCAGGTGTTATGTTCATGGTTGTGTTCAGCTTTGGTTTAGTTTTTGGTTCATGGGCTGTGGTTCAGTGGGTGTGGTTCAATGGGTGTGGTTCAAGGGGTGTAGTTCAAAACTGACTAATGTATATGGCTGCATCTTAAATTAGACTTTATGTTAAAATAGTATGAATTGTATGATCGGGAGTTTGGTATACTATACAAATACTCAAATACATGTATGTGCTATTACTGTCGTACAAATAAATTTGATCTGAAGTGGTAAATATATGTTGTGTTTATTTTTTAACTTTAATGTTTCAACTTTATAAGTAGTTAGAGTATTTTAGCGAAAAGAGAGGCTGCTGAATTAAGGTGCATTAAGAGGGAGCGAAGAGCACTCCAATTTAAATGTGTGTTTGTTGATGCTTAGGGCGTATCTTCTTCTTGGCAGACAAGCTCATAGGATTGCTACTTATGGAGAATTGTAGGCTGCAGCAACAGAACTTACGCGCATGAATACTTGAATCTCAGTTTTAGTGGGTTCCCTCGAGTTCCTGAATTCACGGGTATCCTTGGAAAACTTTGCTACCTTAACCTTTCGAGCACCACTTTAGAGGTATCTGATATCCTTCCTCATTTCTTTCTAACTTACAAAGTCTTGATACTCTCAATATCTCCTCAGAAACACACAATACCTTTATAATTTTTTTTAGGCAAAGAATAAAAGAAAGAGGAGAAAGAAGCCCTCAAAGGAAGCGCCGAGAGTTCGCACTGGGTTCAGGTCAGTTCTCTTGGTATAATTGTAAAGAAAAATGCATTACATAAAAAAATATTGTCTGTAACAACCATTCCAGTCAAATTCGCAACCTCGCCAGTCCACATTATCATCTTTGATCTAAAATAATAACCGCGTTGTCATTTTTTTTAAAACCATTGATGTGAACAAAGGTTGCAATGAGGTATAAAAGGTGTTCTAACTTTTGCAAATTCTTTTATTCGAGTTATCAGTATGTTTTTTTGATTATATGTGTTGTAATGCAAAAGTGATTGCATAAATCTTGACTTTCTTATGTTGCACATAGTTCTTTTGCATATGTGTGTATGCTACTTTCATATGACTAGAATTTTTGAGCTTTCTAACTTACAAAGTCTTGATCTCTCATTATCTTCCCTCAAGTAACACACAATAGCTTTATAATTTTTTTATGTGTTCATTTTTTTAGGCAAAGATGAAATGAAAGAGGATAAAGAGGCCCTTAAAGGAAGCGCCGAGAGTTCGCACTGGGTTCAGGTCAGTTTTCTTAGTATAATTGTAAAGAAAAAGGCATTACATAAAAAAATATTGTCTGTAACAACCATTCCAGTCAAATTCGCAACCTCACCAATTCACATTATCATCTTTGATCTAAAATAATAACCGCGTTGTCATTTTTTTAAAACCATTGATGTGAACAAAGGCTGCAATGAGGTATAAAAGGTGTTCTAACTTTTGCAAATTCTTTTATTCGAGTTTATCAGTAGTTTTTTTGATTATATTTTGTAATGCAAAAGTGATTGTATAAAACTTGACTATTCTTATGTTGGACATAGTCTTTTCATATATTTGTATGTTTCCTTTCAATATACAAGAATGTTTGACTTTTATATCAGTACTATGTTTTAATAGTATGCTGTAACATGTGTATACTATTGGTCGATATTTTGTATACATTGTTGGGTCCAAATTTACAAGGCACATAACTTTTAATACCATAAGTCCAAACATATAATAAGTGAATATTATTCTAATAAGGGGTGTTTGAGTCATCTGCTGCAGCGATTTCAAAATAAAGGACGTTTAAGTTTGTTTAGGGTAGAAACCGTTTACGGGGTGTTTGGTTTTGTATACTATAAATTATTGGGTGTGGTTGCAAGTGTAACTGCATTTTTATGGGTGTTTAGGTCTGACAACCGCAAATGTGCAGCTTCAAAGGGTGTTTGGCTATGGCTGCTGCAACTGTTTCCTGCAGCAGTTTAAGGGATTTTTTATTCAATTTGCAGTAGCAATTAAAGGGTGCTTGCATATGGTTGTATCAACAAAATAAGGGGTGTAGTGTGTGCATGGGCCATTTAGATATGTCTCACTAATGGAGTATAGAAGAGGACAATAATGAGCGATAGTGTTGTAATAGTCTGTCACCGTATAAGATTCATCAGTCCTTCCATTTATTTAAGTCCATCACCATAATTATTAGTTTTTCTTTGCGAAAATGGTATTTCTTTGGATTTAAAAATAAGCTTGAACAAAAGCCCCAAGTTTGTGTTTTTTTCGTTGTGGTAGTTGCTGAGATGTCCTTGCATCAAGTCGTATTTTCTATACCTCTATTGTTATTTACTACAAATTTTAATGAGAATTTGGTTGCGATGAAATGTTGTTTGATATATCACTGTTTCATTTCTAGCATGTAAATCATTATTTGACTAATAGGTTCACTTCTTTGTTGCCTTTATTTTTCGTCATTAGGTTGGGTTTGGATGGAACGGGGCACTAGCTTTGAAGAGAAAAAAAGATGTTGATAAAGCTCAAGGAAAGTATGTTCACCTAAAGTTGCCAATGTTTACCAGCAGGAACAAGAAATAAAAAGAAAACCGATTCATGAACTCGATGACACATTCACTCTGCCTATTGACTCTTGGTCGGTGTTTTTACGCGTTTCGACCAATAGTTTCAGGTAAACCCAATCCATTTCTTCTTGCATTTCAGGAGACGTTAAACTTAAAGAATGATTTACTTAAGTTGCAAGAGTTAGATAAGTGAATGCTTAATAGAGATTAAATAAGTAATCACTCTAACAGACACGTTGAAAATCTTCATATGTTATGTGGTTAACTGGCCATATAAGTACATGTCAAAATTGAGCCGCATTAACTCTTTTAAGTGTTTATATAGAACCACCTATTTGCTTCATTTCGTTCTAAAGTAAATGTATAGTAGCTTATCACTTTGTTAGTTAATGGGCCTGGTAAAATAGTAAATCACGCATACAAAAAAACATGTGTTCGCGAGTCGCGACATAAACGTTTTAATTTCTCAATAGAGTAGCATGCTCCCGACTAATCACGCATACAAAAAAACATGTGTTCGCAAGTAGCGCCATAAATTTTTTAATTTCTCAAAGAGTTTTTTAAGCTCCAACTACCAACTCTATTATGTGACCAGACCTACTAGCTAGAAGCTCCCTCACACTTTCAATATGTGTGTATGCATTATGTGTATACGCTTGCTATTGTCGTTTCGTACATTGGTGCTTGAGTCATTGTTTTTTTTCCTTGCTTATTGGTAATTTAGAAGTCTGGCCAACAAGTTCTACAGGGCTTAGTAAGGCCAACCAAATTGTCAACATATATAATTTTGGTAACGATATCATAAAGTTGTTATGCATCAATAAAACTACACAGTAAATGATCATTAAAGTTGTAAGCCTGAGATTTGTATAAGATTAATACTTTTATCATATCTGTTAGAAACTAATCATGAATGTGTATTTCCATTAAGAGTAGTAACATCGTTGTAGCCGAATGATACTGTATGATTTTCTCTTTAGTTATGTAAACGCAAAACTAGAAAATTTTACTTTGAATATGATTTAATCTTTGTATCATGAATGAGTTGTTGTCACATATAGTCTAGAAGCTGATATAGAACCCAAAGTATGCATATGTATACGTACCGAACCATCCGCCAACCCAGGTAGCACTCTGTCCATAAAATTGAGAATGCATACTTGCGTTTATTAGAAACAACCTTATTCTCTTTGTGGCAATATGAAAGATTACAAGATCATCATTAGGGCTATTTGAAGTATTTTGTGTATAAATATATAGTCCAGTTTAGACAATCGTTTTCCTTTATTGCCAACTGTACAATGCTAAAATTTGTCAAAATGGATGTTTCGTTTCTAAGATTGGTTCACTTGCATCTTGCTCAGGTCAAGGAAAATGGTTTACAAAATAGTGTAATGCTAGTGGATGAAATACGCCCAGCGGTTGAATGACGATTGAATCTCGAGGAACACGTAAACGGTGACCATCTGCAAAATCAAATCACTGCATCTAAAAGATCTGGAATCCATCTTTGCTATGTTCGTTTTGTTGTGTATCAATTTATTTGTTCATCTGTATCCCATCCTCAAGTGGGGATGAGACTAAATGGTCCAAATTATTTATAACTATTTTTGGTACCAAAAACAATAAGCAAATATGATACATCCAAAAACCTTAAACCAAAAAAAGGTAACAAAACTTTTACTATATATAAACTATTAGGGTTAATGGCATATAATAGCAACGTACTTTCCCATTTGAGCCATTATCAGATATGAACTCCAAAAATATCAATGCAATACCCATCGAACGTTTATATAACTGAACTATTTCACAACTTGACCATTTTTCTACAAAATTCACGCAGTGTGGAACACATGTCAATAGTTCATGTCACGTTCTTTTAGAGCGTTAGGTTCCATGACAGCCCCTAATACACACCGTTAGGTTGTCTTCCCCAATAAAAACACATATAACCCTAACACTAACGATACAACACTAACGGTTGTATTAGGGCTTGACATCGAACCTAACCGCATCAAGAAAGAAGGGATATGACATTACATGTTCCTCATTGACGTGAATTTTTGTAAGAAAAATTGGTCCAAGTTGCTGATTATAATCAGATTCATATAAAGTTCGATGGTTATTGTGATTCATTGAGAAACAAGGTAAATGAGTGATTAATAATCATGATTATCCATAATCCATTGTCTAATCATTTCCACTAGTAACTGATTAGATCAAGTGAACATCTACTAATCCACTTGTTGACGTGGGTACACTCAAACTACTCACCAACTCTTCACATTTCACGAACACAATCTCACAACATTTTCATTCCGACCAGGTCAACGTACGTTAAACCTCGTACCAAGGTTGAAGTGTCATTGGAAACTGTCGCTGTTGGATACTGTCGTTATGGGAGATACGATGATCAATGTTGTTTATAAAAATGCAAATGCACCTATTGAAGCTAGGATAAAAGATCTGATGTCTCGTATGAGTGTCAAAGAGAAGCTTGGTCAGATGACTCAGATTGAACGAGCTGTTGCTACTCCTGATGTCATCAGAGATTTATGCATAGGTGTTTTTTTAATATGTAAATATATGTGTGCATCTTTATTAAACTACTGTACTTTTTAGTTTATAGTGTTTTTTTGGGTGGTTGTTTAGCTTATTGGGTTATTAAACATAATAAGTGGTGTTCGAATAATTGGATTAAGAATAAGTAATCTTTGATTATATTTCTTAGGTGATATCTACACTTAATACTAGAATGTAATCAAAGAAAACTAGAACAAACATTCTGCGATGATATTTTGATTCCTTTGCTCATCAATGATTAAATATTTGAATAGGAGGTTGTGCAATTGTTAGACCAAAAGGCATGAACTTGATCATGAGGTCTGAAAACAGTCTTGTTTATGTCTCCTTCATTTTGCAATTTACTCATAGAATGTAACAGAGTGCGAATTAGAAAACTTGAATGAGATCAAAGATATTAAAACCTCTGATTTATTTTTCACAAGTATCCCCTTAGCTATCTTTTCGCCTAACTACTCTCGCCACTATGGAATAGCTAAATCTGTTACTACGTATTAGGTTATTATTGTTGCAGCGCAATACATACTTGCATTTTCTAAAAATATTTGTGTGGATTTGTTGCAGGAAGTGTTCTAAGTGGTGGTGGAAGCAAGCCGTTTGAGAAAGCTACGTCAGCGGATTGGGCAGATATGGTGGATGGATTGCAGAAAGGGGCGCTAGAATCGAGGCTTGGCATTCCAATGTTTATACGGCAGTGATTGCTGTTCATGGCATTAATAATGTTTATGGCACAAAAACTATTTTCCTCTCACAATGTCGGGCCTTGTGCTGCAAGGTTGGTGTTTAATTGCAAAAAGTCAGTATCTTAATTTGCAGTTGGAAAATGGGATGTATTATGCAGGAATTCGGTGTATATATTCATTGATTTTAAACTGTAGGAATATATCAAACTCATAAGACAATTGCTTCATTGAACGTCATTTCTGTTATGTAATCTTGGAATTTAAATGTATTGCAGAGATCCAGATTTGGTTGAGAGGATAGGTGCTGCTACTGCTTTGGAAACCAGGGCTAGTGGTGTTCAATATGCATTTGCTCCTTGTGTTGCTGTAAGTTCCTAAAAATTCTTGAGATCATCAAACGGTAGTTGGTGTTTGTTTTTCAACAATATCGTGAAGAGCTATTAGAGTTGATATATCTACACGTTATCAGCTAGTGAACTGATTACTAGTTTTAATTACACTATGACACTTTAAATGTGGCTATGTTTTCTTCACATTTGCAAATTTTAAATAACTGTGGAGCAAAGAATGTGGAAGTTCTTTTCTAAAGGATCTTAGAATTGTGCTGATAAGTTGAATTGATGTTCGCAGGTATGCAGAGATCCCAGATGGGGAAGATGCTACGAAGGCTATAGTGAGGATACAGAATTAGTTAGAAAGATGACGTCGTTAGTGACAGGATTGCAGGGGACACCTCCACCAGACCACCCAAGTGGATACCCTTATGTAGCCGGACGGTAATACACGGAGAACATTCATATTTATATATTTTGATTTATTTTTTGCATCACGTAGAAATTTTATGCATCATTTGGTTCCAGAAACAATGTTATGGCATGTGCCAAAGCATTTTGTTGGGACTGGTCGGTACGACAAAGGAAAAAATGAAGGCAATACTATTATCTCATATGAGGAATTGGAGAACATCCACATGTTACCTTATCCAGATTGTATTTCAAAGGGTGTTTGCACCGTTATGGCATCCTACTCTAGTTGGAATGGAACTAAAATGCACTCTCATCGTCATCTCCTAACAGATATTCTAAAAGAAAAGTTGGGGTTTAAGGCAAGTATAACATGTCATTACTTTGTTGCCATTATTCTGAATTGTTGAAGAAGTTATGGGTGCGTTTAGTTGAAAGATAACACATTTGTTTTCTACGAAATGTTTTGTACAAAACAAATGAAACAAAGATTGCTATCAAATCAAAATTTTCCCATCAAATTCTCTACAAAACATAAAATATGCACTTCCCAAATTAACAAGGGAAACTACAATACACATTTTTTTGTGCTTTCTTTGTTTCCCTTTTAACTGCCTTGTTTTCTTCAAAACAGTAAACAATGTTATATGTGTATAGAATTCTACGTGGGTTGTGATATATTATTTAGCCACTATTTATAGAATACAACACAGAGAAATCCTGATGGATCCAAACTCACAACCGCAGGCTTGTGCCCTTACCGACTATTCACTAATATTATTAACACGTTTCTAAAGTTTTTGTGGAAAATCAAATCCCCTCCTTTTTTTTTCCAAAAAAAATAGAAAATTAAGAAAATTTTCTCCATCTAAATGCACCCCTACAATCTTTTTCTGGTTACTGTTTTGGGTGACGTGTTTCCTCCCATAAAACTCCCGATCTTAAAAAGAATTATGTGCTATTCTGCAACATTACTAGCAGGTAACCAGTTCTAGATGTCACTGCAGAAAAAAAACACCAACATGTCATCAACCACATCATCAATTTTTTTTCACCTGGCAACCTTGAATCGATATTTGTGAAATTTTGAGGATCTATAAGGGTGTAAATATAGATTGTTACTCAAAACCAAAATAGGATCAAAGGTTTATGCAATAAACCCATTGAGGAATACTATTTGAGTTCCAAAGTACACTTTAATTTATAGTTTATTTATAGACTTTCTTTATAAAGTAACTAATGGAAATTGTGAGGGTTATGTGATTTCAGATTGGAAAGACTTGATCGGTTCTTCTTGATCCTCATGGATCAAACTACAGAAGTGCTGTTTTATCTGCAGTTAATGCAGGAGTTGATATGGTAGAAGTATAACTCAGTAGAGTATACCTCCACAAACCAAATGTTTTGCATTTTATACATCCGATTTTAAAAATTTAAAACTTGCAGGTGATGGTTCCCTTCAGATATCAGTTGTTTTTGGAGGATTTAGGATATTTGGTAGAGTCAGGGGAGGTACCCATGTCAAGGATTGATGATGCTGTCGAACGAATACTAAGAGTTAAATTTGCTGCTGGTCTTTTTGAATACCCCATGGCTGATAGATCTTTGCTCGATATTGTCGGCTGCAAGGTACACTTGCAGATTAATATGTTTATCAAATAAGTATTCATCTGATATCTTCTATTTTCCTGAACTTGATAAGATCATTTTCAATATTATTGTTTGTGCCAGCAACACAGAGAATTAGCTGTGAAGCACGGTTCGCAAGTCGTTAAGGTTTGATTAATTAAAACGGAATGGATTCAAATAAGAGGTTTTTACCATTAGATAGAAACGCAAAAAGGGTTCTTGTTGCTGGAAAACACGCAGATGATCTTGGTTATCAGTGTGGAGGTTGGACCGCCACTTGGGATGGAACCAGTGGCAGAATTACCACCGGTAAGTGGTAGTTTATTTTGTGTGCCAGCTTACATCTACAAGATGTTGTTACTGAAAACATTTTTTTGTTCAGGAACAACGATTTCTGGACTGGCTGTTAAAGAGCCATGGGGAAAAATATGAAGTGGTATTTGAGAAAAAATCCGACAATTGACAGCCTTTTCTGCACAAGATTTTTCCTATGCAATTGTAGTCGTTGGTGAAGCTCCATACGTTGAATCAGGCGGTGATAATTCAGAACTCACCATTCCCTTTAATGGAAACGAATTATTAAAGTTAGTTGCGGATAAAATCCCAACTCTAGGAATTCTTATTTCTGGTAGGCCATTGGTTTTAGAGCCATCAGTACTCGAAACTCTGGATGCATTGGTTGCTGCATGGTTGCCCGGGACTGAAGGAAATGGGATAACCGATGTTATATTTGGAGATTATGAGTTTCATGGACGGCTTCCTGTTTCATGGTTTAAAACAGTTGATCAACTACCTATGAATACTCATCAAGACTCGTATGATCCTTTGTTTCCACTCGGGTATGGTTTGAAGTCTAAAGCTTGAACCTAAATGTGTTGGTCTGTGAACTTGTTTCTTCTTTTTGTTTGTACTTGAGCACTATCCCTTATCTCTAATAAAGCTCCATTGATCCAGTTGCACATAAATTTCACAATTTTGTTTTCTTGCATTAGTTTTGGTTGTCTATTGTCAGCTTGTGTTCTTTGTTGATCTCGATGATTTGTCTGTCAACGCCTCTTATGATATGAGTTACGGATTATAATAAATGGTGATGTAGCTTTAAGCCTTTTAGCCTTTTAGTAACGGGTTACCCATTAATTTCACTATGAATTTGAGTATACGAGGGGGTAATTACCCCGCGCGTTGCCGCGGGAGTTAAGTTTTTTGCATTGTTGTGCAAGTTTCGGTTTGGTAAATATCAATACTGGTCTCATTTTATTCGTGGTTCAGAAGGATTTCTGTCCGTATATTTTTTATTTAAAAAATTTATGTAAAAAAGTTGCGAATAAAAGAAACTTGATGGGCCTTTTTTATTATTTTTTTAAAAGTTTATGTAAAAAAGTCGTAAACAGTTAAAAGTTGAGGGTCCGTTTTGTAATTTTTTTTTTTTTAGTTTGGGCTAGTTTTTGGCCCGGTACTGTAGCATTGTGGCAGGCACTGTAGCTGCTACAGTGCCACCGACCATTTGTGAAATGTATTATAGAGTAATTAGATAGAGAAATCACATATACTCGTCTGGGCTAAGATTCCTTAGGGGTTTGGGGAGGGGATGTTTGGCTAGGGAGGTCTCGAGTTCAAGTCCCACCCGAGACTTTTACCCCTTCAGGCGGAATAGGAGGAAGTACAGGCGGGTTCAGGGTACAACATACTGCCCAATTGGATGTCACTGCTGGATATAAACCACTAACAACTAACAAGCCGTTCTAAAAAAAAATCACATATACTCGTGACAATGCGCCTAGATATAAAAGTTTTAATATCACTCATCAGTGATTGGGTCTATCTCAAAATCAAGAAGTGGGCATTTTCTAGCAAATTATGGATCCTTGACATGCTGCATTAGAAGGCTATCTCAAGTTGTCTAAGGTGTGTTTATTTCATTAAGATGTTTGTCCGTATTTTTAATATATATTAAACCATACAACCATACTATGGATAAATAACTTCAATGTATCTTTGAAGATGAATATTTGGATAAAAGTTTAGATCTTAAAATTTATAAACACACCGTTTCGTTTTACCTTTTCTTTATGAACGTGTTACGGTTTTCATTTGAATTCCTCGGTTTCACAAAACTAGCTCGAATTCTAATCAAATTAGATTCAATGACACATATTTAATACTAAAATTTTTAGGCTAACCCAAAGGTAAAATCCAGCCCAAAGTATAGTAACTTACATAAAAATTGGCCCAACTATATGATTAATACCCTAAATATTGCTCACTCTTTCACTCACAAACACGCAACCATACTTTTCTCCTACATTATGCAGCTATTTTCTCTCAACCAAAAACACAATCACTTTCTTGTTCATTTATGAGTTTCGGTTAAAGAATATACTTAAGATGGTATGATTCTTATAAAAACCCATATCCTCTTGCTTACCTTTTTTTATTTTCTTCTCCAAAACAAAGTACAATGAAGGGTTTGGAACGTTCAGATCTACTAAGACCTAATTACCACCTCTAACTCGGTTAAGACGTTCAAAGTCTGCCCGTCTCTGACTCGCTAGCAAAAAACAAACAACCATAATCTCTGACCGCGTCTGACTTAGGCAGAGTCAGAGGCAGTAAGAGGTTTTTTACGAAAAACAAACACAGCCTAAGTCGCAACTTTCAAATGACGACATGAAAACTCAATTATAGATTTCATATGGAAGGACATGTTCTCCAAGTCGACATTGGCTACTCACTGTAATTTTACCTTTATTTTAATATTAATTTTATTTTTAAATATTAACAATTTATAGTGGAAATTAATGTTCAAATGAACAGTAATGAAGGATGGTGAAAGTTTTGTGTGTTTATTCCATTAATCAACGATACAATATGTTGGGGTACAAGACAACTAATGACAAGATAAATACAAGACAACTAGACAATGACAAGATGATTGTCAATTAGACAACTAATGATAGATATATGGATGAGAATAGGATAACTCATTGATTAATTGATATTTGCCAACTAATACGCCCCCGCAGTTAGAGCGGGAGGAGGGTGGACGTTCAAGCTGGAGCGAAAGTCTTCAAACAATGCGGAAGGCAGCCCCTTGGTGAAAATATTCACATACTAAAAAGCGCTTATTCTTTTATCATCTTCTTTGTTGTTTGTTGAGACGGAAGAATAATTGAATTTGCCGGCATAGTTGTTTTGCTGCTTGCGACATCCTC
>BQNB010082091.1:3621-29432 GCA_026074375.1 Tanacetum coccineum | reverse complement strand
TAATCAATGTTAGTTGTGTGCAAATCCCGAACAAGTTTGACATCAGTCATAAATTTGCTCCACTCAAGAGGAAGAGTATTTAAAAACTTGGTGTTCACTTGAAATTGTTCCAGTTTCACATTGTAGATGTTCATGTCATTGAGTAGCAGTGAAAATCTCAAGTAGAAATCACGTAGTGTTTCCCCCTTCTTATAAGCAAACTTATCGAATTCATCATATAGTTTACACTCTCTTTCATGTTTTGTCAATGAAGTTCCTTGCATGAGAATTTGAATTCTTTCCCAAAGTTCCTCGGCGATTCGATGATTGCTAACAAGTGCATAGACCTCTGGTGGTAATCCTTAGAGAATGATATTTGTTGCCTTGACATCACAATCAACTTGAATTGCTTCCATAGCAGATAACTCAGAATATTTCTTTGGTCTAGTCACTTCATTCTCCTCAATCATAGGCCAGATGAGTGGACCATTTTCAACAGATTCAAGGATCATTCGTCCATGTTGTGTATTCATCATGTATAACTCCATTATGCTTTTCCAAGAATCGTACATATCTTTTTCCAACATAGGTGGACGATTGTCAGCACCCGAAAGAATCACTTTGTTAGCAAGAGTCGTCATTGTGAAAGTTTGTATGTTAAAATATTACTTATATGATTGAACGGTGATTGAAAGTAATTGTGTTGTTATGAGTTGTCTTTTGTGTGTTTTATGTCTTGAAACTATGCGGGATTTTACAATTCTTGACAAAAATCGGGAAAAAAGTGAATGTTTCACGGGATTTTACAAGTCACAAAAATAAACCGTATAATTTTGTTAACAAATTTATGTATTTTAACTTTAGTTGCAAATTCGATGGTTAAATGAAAAATTGCGAATTCGGTTGTCAATTAAAGTTGCGAATTCGGTTGCCAAATTAAAACTGCTAATTCGGTTGAGCTGCGAATTCAGGTTAACTTGAAACTGCTAATTCGGTTGAACTACGAATTCGGTTGAACTTGAAACTGCTAATTCGGCTGAACTGCGAATTCGGTTGAACTTGAAACTGCTAATTTGTTTTAACTACGAATTTGGTTGAACTTGAAACTACTAATTCAGTTTAACTGCGAATTCGGTTGAACTTGAAACTGATAATTCGGTTGAACTGTGAATTCGGTTGAACTTGAAACTACTAATTCGGTTTAACTACGAATTCGGTTAAACTTGAAACTGCCAATTCGGTTTAACTGCGAATTCGGTTGAACTTGAAATTGCTGATTCGGTTGAACTGCGAATTCGGTTAAACTTGAAACTGCTAATTCGGTTGAACTTGAAACCGCTAATTCGGTCAACACTAGGATGAAACACAAAATCTCAAAAACACAAAAAGAATAACTTTTGATTGTTTTTTCCCAAATTTTATTGTAAAACTAGTATTACTAAGCCTATAGGTACCTTAAAAATGCAAACTTTATGGTTTTTAAGCCAAAAATTTTGAAATCAAGATTTGTATTTTATAAGACTTTTTCAAAAACCAAAGTTGTAAAAAATGAGTTTTTCTTGATTCAAAGATTATACACCCATATCATAAATATACTAGATCAAGTTTACCTATGTAAATAATCTTTTAGTGTATATGAGAGCTTCGAAAAGCAAAAAAAAAATAAGAAGAAAATGACGTACGGATTATATGAGAAAAACGAACAAAAAGAAACAAACACAAGAACTAAACAAATCACTTCATGGCTCTTGATACCAATTAAAGAACAATCAAGTAACATACAAGGTTAGAGAAAGAGAGGTGATTTTAGAGAGAGAGTGGCTGGATGAACATTTTAGAGAGAGAAAGAAACATAAGAGAGAAACTTGTATTATGTGTGTGAAATAATGAACAACCAACACCCTTTCTATAGCATGGAAAAGGTATTTATACCTCCTATGGCCGATTTGGGCCTTGGCTTGCATGGGCTTTCCATGGGCCTTTGGCTAACTAGCCTAGTAAGTTTCCAAAAATAAATAAACGAGCTATCTAACGATATCTATGGAAGTGACCGACACTTTCGTGTTCCTAACAAATTTGAATTCACTAGTTTCCCTCCATCTTCTATAAGCTTTGATTGGGCCTTATTAGGCCTTAATGGACCAAACTCTATTAGGCCTTAATGGGCTAGCCCATTTGCTTGGCCCGATCCAACTAGTGAAGCCCGTATAAGTAAGAGTCCCGGGATGTCGAGATCAAGTTGATAAATGTATACTTGTGATGGATAGGAATGGTGAGATATCCATGTTGAAGTATACATATATGAGTAACGTGTGAACTTTACGTTATGTTTTACAAGTTACATGTGTGTCATCACCAAAACATAAAGAGAATTTATAGATTAAATATCATAATATTTGTAATAACATTCTCCCCCTTTTTGATGATGACAAAATATGTAAACTATAACACATAGTAAAGTTTAAAAGTTACTCATTTACACTCCTTCTCCCCCTTTTGTCAAAACAAAAAGGTGTTTCTTAGATATAGGTTAGAGCATATAGTTTGGAGGCTTGAGAAGAAGACATGAGAAGAAGGTAAGTGCTCCGGGTATATAGGTTGGAGGAATGAAAAGAAGGTAGGTGCTCTGAGTTTATAGGCTTGCGGTATGAGGAGAAGACATGAGACATAAAGGTGAAGGTGATTTTTTGTTTCTTGGATAGTTTAGAAAAGGTCATGAGAAATGAGAAGTAGATATGAGAAGAAGGTAGGTACTTCAAGTATATAAGTTGAAGGTATGAGAAGAAGACCTGAAGGTTAAATATGATTTTAAAATGGAGGAGGTGAAGTGTTTAGAGTATGGATGAACCCTTCATTGTATTTGACGATCTAAGATCATATCGTCCTATAGAGGTGAGCTCGCATCATTCCAGTGAAGTCTTTTATCATCACGGTTTAATCAACTCCATGCTATTTACTCACATATATCCGAGCTCCCCCTTGCTTATTGCACCCCCATGATAATTACACTCCTTGTATATTGATACTCTAGTGGATTCATGGATCAAATTAATTTCCATCAGTGCTCAAGACGTTCGATGAATGCAATTAAAATGAGTAGGATGATTGCAAGTGCTCCCCCTGGGTGTATGTTCCCCCTTGTTTGGGCACCAAGGAATCTAGATATGGATGTGTGCTACAAAACAAAGTTAGTAGACATGTGCATATATATATATATGTATATATATATGTATATATATATATATATATATATATAGCAAGACATTATCAGGAAATTAGACATACACTTTTAGGTGTTAGTATTCTAAAGTTTGACACTTTGAAAGAGAGTTAGAAACTAGACACATGCAATCATTATATTAAAATCAACAACCTAAATAATAAAATAAAAAGAATCGAGACGTATGTTTAAGGACTAAGATTCGACCGACTTTAATAAACGAGAATGAAGATTCATTATGATTGAACACACAAATATTATGAGAACAACTATTTAAAGGTAAGATGAATGTCACTTAATATCCTTGCGAGATATGCCCAAATATATACTTTAAAAGAATAAAAGAAAAAAATAAGATGAAATATAGACGATATGCTCTTGGATGAGAGAAAATGATTCCCATAGAGCGAAAAGTTGGGGACGGATGAGCAGACTAAAAAGGACGGTGTTGACATAAGGGTTGTCAGAATCATAATATATCATTCACTAACAAAGATAAGCACGTGAAAATAATATGTGCAGGTGAAAATATCAAGACAAAAGGTGGACTGGTAATCGTTTAATTACACATACCTTTTTCCATTAAAAACATACTTAAATGACCAAAAACGTACTAAAAATACATTGTATTTGTATATTTTTCACTTATATTGTGCAAGAAAACGGATATCCGATAAACGGACGAAAAATAAGCAAAAACAGAAAAACCGAGCATAGAATGGAAAAGACATGGAAAAGCCAAAGCAAATCAAAGCTAATGTCCAAGAAAGTCAAAGTCAAAAGTCAACCCGGAAAGCAACGATCAAAACTATAGCCGACACCGAAGAAAATAAATGCCCACCCGAACCCATCTAATGGCCCGGTCGAGCCCATCATATATTATGTGAAACAACATAAGACCCAAGTCTTGTTAAAGCCTATATAAAATGGGAGGGCATTTCCGCCTTTTCCCAAACCCACATCACAAAGGATTGAATTTGAAAAACATATAAACCCTCAAGGGGGTTATATCTGCCAACTCCCCAAAGATGTACACCACAAGGACTACTGCTGCAATATTACATATAACTTGAGGGACTCAAAGTTGTAAACCCCACAAGGACTAAATTTGCAAGAAACATATAAAGGTTGGAGGACCATTTTTGCCACAAACCCAAATTCATCCCTGTTATACACACTCCTTTTATATCTTTGTTTCCCGCCAAACTCAAGACCCCACCACTGTTCATCATCCCCGAAATCTCTCCACACCCTGCAAAACAAAACAAAAACCACTTCCCCACATATCATAAAAACCTTGCCCCACTTCACATGGGCATTTGCCATGTTGGCAATCCCAAACTTTCCCATTCGACACTATAACATGACAAGAAATCAAGGGACAGGATCATGGAGATTGGGCAACAAGCAAGATTGATGGCCAGGATTTGCTTTGGGTTTTATCTCACATAACAAGAACAAGGCTTGAGTTCTCTCTACAAAGAAACACAATGAAGAAGAAGACAAAAAGAGAAAAGAGGCCAAGACCTAGCTCGGTCCTATTTAAGAAGTAGTTTGTAAGCCATTTGGCAATATAGCTTTTTACATTTTTTTAACTTAGTTTTAATCAGCTTATTATATTTTCTTGTAATGCCTTTTAAAAATTAATGAAGTTCAAGTTTGTTCTCAAATCCGTTTTCAAGTTTTAAGGTTCTTTAAGTATCAAAAGTCTTTCATAAGCTCTTTTAAGCACTTAAAACTCAGGGTGTCTTGGATAAGCTTTCTCAAAAATTTATCCAAGCTTTTAAGTTTTCATTAGTAAGAAATCTGTCATTTTGAGCTTTTAGATGATAAGCAAGTGATGGAAGTGCTTATGGGTATTATAGAGTGCTTATTTATAAGCTTGGTAGGTCTTTAGAGCTTAATTAAGTATTTTAATCCCTGTTTAGAGCAAGGGATCAAGTAAGCTTCCTTTTTCAATTTTTTGCATTTTTGCTTATTTGTACTGTAGCATTGCTTATCTCTGCTTATTATTGCTTATTTGTGATGTTTAATGCTTATTCATGCCTGCTTCTAGCTTAGAATTAATTAGTTATGTATTTTCTTTTTAACTGTCAAAATAGCTTAATATAGTGCTTATCTGTTTTAGCTTATTTAAGTGCTTATTTGTTATTGAGATATGCTTATTATTGTCTTTTTAGCTTATATATAATCTGGTCTTAAGAATTTGCTTATTAAAAACCAAGAAATCAAGTTTAAAAGACATTTTTCAAAGTTAAAGGGGTGTTTGGCACAAGGTGTAAAATGGGTCAAAATGGTTTCAAAATGATTTGGGTCACTTGGCCAACTTTGGCAAGCTTTCTTAAGCTGTCATAAGCTGTTTTTAAAAGTCTCTTAGTTTAAAAATTCGATTTTAAGCATTTTCTATAAGCCATCAAAACTGTGGGTTCAAAAACAGTTTACAAGAGCTTATTAGCTTAAGCTTGGTTTGACTGCTTGTTTTAGTGATTTTCATGCATGATTAAGTGTTTAGTTTGAGTAGTGTAAGTGTCTAATAGTCTGTTTTAGGTTTTATAGCTTTTTGCAAAACTTTAGATAAGTAGTGAAAAATGAAGAAATTGTTTTTTCAAATGCTTACTGTTGCTTATTGTGAATTTCAAAATACTTTTTGAGTCTTGATTATTGTTCTTTTAGGTCTAAATTTTATCTGTTTTTAGATTAGAAGTCCATAAGGATCTGTTTGTGTGCTTATTTTTAAGCTTAAAAGTGCCTGTTTGTACTTTTCCATAGTCTGTCAAAATATTGTCTAAGTGTTGAAAAAAGAAAGTTTTGCTTTTTCAAGTGCTTATCCTGGCTTATTCTTAATTTCAAAATGATTTTGGATTGTTGTTATATGTTCCTTGAGGTGTAATATTCATCTGTTTTGTGCTTAAATCCTCATAAGGATCCATTTGCTTGCTTAATTTTAAGCTAGAAAAGTCCTTTTGGGCTTTTTGCCTAACAGTACTAACTCCAAGTTAGAACTGTTGGGGTGATTTTGCTTATTTTCAGCTTATTAGCTTATAGTTATAGCTTATTTAGGTTTAGATTAGCTTATTAGGTTAGTATAAGCCCATTTTAGCTTATTAGGTTTTGCTTTAAGCTTATTTGAGCTTATTTGCATTTTTAGAGTAAAAATTGTAAGTGTTTTAGCTTATCTGCCTTTGTAGCTTATTTTAGTTGCTTATTTTTGTCCTTAAGTGCTTTTTAGATAAGCCCTTTTAGCTGTCTTAGCTTTTTTGTAACTTGCATTAGCTTATTTGTCCTTAAAAGCCCAAACAGTTTGGCTTATAGTAGCTTTAGTGTAAAAAGCTAACTGTTGGCTTAGTAGTGCTTATTTTCGTGCTTATTTCTAAGTTACAAAAAATTTTCTTTTTTTTAAGTTGCTTAATTTTAGCTTTTTCAAAAAGTTGTAAAAAAAATGAGAAATAAAAGTGTTGGGAATAGGGGAGACCCCGAGTGAGCAAGACTCGAACTCGGGACCTCAACCCCATTCAACCAACACTTTTATAACAACACCTCTACCGCTGTGCTACAATAGCTCATCCGGTAGAGGTTTGTTAAATTGAATATATAAGCCCATTTTAGCCTATTAAGCCCACAACCACTTTTAAGCTTATAACAGCTTATTTATAAGCTGTTTTTCCCATTTTAGATTTTTCATAGGATCTTTATAGCTTAACTTATTTTTCTGTAATTTTTCAGAATTTTTTATAATCGTTTGATATTTTTTATCATTTTTTACTTAGGAAAAATAGAAAAACTTTTGTAGGGAAATTTTTGCAAAAATTTAATTTTTAAAGAACGGGATTCAAACCCCGTTCTCGTTTTCTCATTTTAGAACTCGTTTTAAGTCTAGTCTTTTTTATTCTTCATTTTTAGTCAATTACATTTAGGAAAAGTAAAAAAATTCACCTTAGGATTAATATTTCAAGTTTTAGGTTTTTGGTGTGTCGTTTTAGCTTCCCGTCTCCGTTTTTAGTATAATTTGTGTGATTTTCTCATTTTTAGTGTAGTTTGCCTTACTTTTCCTGTAGATTTAGAAATCCAACCCATACCTTTTTCATTCAAACATCAAATATCAAACCGACTCTCGACTTTCCAATTTCGCTCCTCGTTGGGACTACGACCCGGGAATATCCTATACTACTTCTCGGTTTCATTGATTATTTTTAGATTATACTTATTATATATATTTTATTATATATATAAAAAGGTCTAGTTTAAATCAACAATCAATGGCAATTACCTACACGGGGGCCGTTATCTTTATATATATATCATTATTGATATATACACTAGTCAGTTTGAGTGCCATGAGCTTAGACGCAATAATATTGTTTTCCATAATAATTGTACTCATTGCAATTATTACACTTATGGGTGTATAACAACGTAACCCACTCTTATGATGACTTGTATTCACACTATTTATTATAAACCTATGAATTTCACTCAACCATTGTGTTGACCTTTTTAGCATGTTTATCTCAAGTAACTGAACATCTTATGGCACGGAGTGGCACAGACTTGAAGATGGCTAAACTGTTATCATTCAAACTTTATGTTTTCATGTAGATTTTGGGACCTCTCTTTTAAAAAACTCTGATGAATAAATGAATGATAACTAAATTTTCAAAAAACGTCTCTTTATGATTCGTTTTCTATGATTATGACTGTTGTACTATGAAATAATACCCCAGATTAGCTTTCGCTACTATATGTTAAAAATGGGGGTGTTATAACTTACCTCTCGCTTCATCGATATCCTAGGATGCGTATTCAACAAAGGCTTATTCGGGATCTTCCATGCAATAATAAGTGTCGTGGGGACCACTGCAGATCTCACATGAGGTAGTGATTTTGTTTACTTGGGTAGGTTGTGTTGGAGCAAGATGAGCTTCCATCAAGCGTTGGACTTGATTTTCAAGCTTGATTAGACGGCGGTCGGATGTACTCGGGACATCTTGAGGCAAAGCGATTGCCTTGACCGGCTTAGTGAAATCCCTTGGGTCTTTCCAACTTTCGTTGTCAAAGAGGGCAAGGCCCTCTAATAATGCCCATGATTCTTCAGCATTGAAGTCACGAAACTTACCACCGGCCGACTGGTTAATGGTTCGTCTTGTGACGGGATTGACATGGTCATAAAAAATTTGGACTTGGATCCAAAGGTCGATGCCACGATGAGAGACTTTTTAGAGTAAGTCCTTGAAACGAGTCCATGCTTCAGATAGAGATTCTCCATGATGTTGTTGGAACATCAGGATATCGTTACGAAGTTTTGCGGTCCTTCCCAGTGGAAAGAATTGAGTAAGGAATCGGGTAGTAAGATCCTCCCATGTGGAGATGGATCCTGCATGAAGACGTTCAAGCCAATTGCTAGCTTGATCGCGTAGGGAAAATTGAAATAAACGCAGGCGCGCTCTTTCCCTATTTTCACCGTCAAGGTCAAGTAAGTCCACAAGTTTAAGGAAATCCTTAAGGTGTTGATTCGGATCCTCAGACCGAAGTCTGTGGAATGAGCATCCGTTTTGCACCAACCGGATGGTGTCGGATCGAAGAGGTACCATGTTGTTCCCTACGGGGAGCTCGATGGTATTCTTGTAGCCCTCGTGGCTTGGTTTAGAGTAGTCTCCTAGAGTACGGATAGGATTCTCGTCTCCCATGGTGGTTGACAAGAATAGGTTACGAAACAGATAACACGAAGAAAATATAGACTACAAGAAAGCTAATATGTGGAATTAAATTCTCACTTGAAAGGATTCAAGCGAGTAGAACTAAGCTAAACTATGATCAATACTTAACTATTCCCTAGGCGGCGGTGCCAAAAACTTGATGCAGTCGTCGTAGGACTTCTACAAGAAGTTTTACAACAAACCACCTAACATTGTAAGTAAGTATAGCAAGATCGTGGTTTGTTATCGTTCACATTCGGGTGAATAGTTGGGAAGTGTCTTGATCACATGAACTAACATAAATCTTCTAAGGGTTTAAGGATAGTTTATTTTGTATTTTTATATTTTTTATGAAGAGCAAATCAATAAATAATTAAATGGTGGTTTGTTTTAGCTATTAACTAAATATATTCTACGCTACTGGTGAAAACAATAAGATAAAAGACTGTGTTTATTTAATCATGTATTACTCCCTAGATATCTTTTCCTAGTGTTGTTTCCTTCTCACCCTCGTGATGATCTGTGTAACTATTTCCTAAGTCGTGAACGAATTACACGAACCCACCGTCTACTTAGTATTCCGCTAGAGCAACGCACACGTAAGGTAGTATTTAGACTATTACACGACCTCTAGGAGTACACAAAGTGCATGTGAAATATATTAAAAGAGGATCAACCATATTAGGGGGCAAGGTAGTATGAAGACTGTTACCCGATGGTATCCTTTCTACACAATCATGTTTCCCTAGACATATCAACAGTGATACAGACAAAAGCTGGTTTTCTAGAACCCAACATGCACATCTATCCCAAGAAGAACACCACTAAGATCTACATTCTAGGTTTCATACAATCATAAATAAACACAGTAGAAGGCTTAGCCTAGCATGTTAATAAAGCAAGAACATAGATAAATCAAACAACACATAGACATATTGAATGATTAAATAAACCCCACTTGATTAAAACAAGAGTTGGAGGAAGTACAATAGGGTTTTTAGGCCCTAAAATCGTCCTTAACAGCTGCTAAATGAAATAGGGTTCGTACCCTCTTTTTATTCTAAAGTTACACACACAAAACCCTAAATTCGGGTTTGTATATATAGGAAAAACGTTGTGACGGCGTCGCATTTTAATCGCGACGCCGTCATGAAAGAGAATATTCTAGATAATAGACTGGGTCGTATGCTCTGACGCCGTTATGGAATCTTGTAACGCCGTCTTGATCTTCGTAGTGACGGCGTCACATTGTATCTGTGACGCCGTCTCCAGCTACTGTAGAGAAATTCTTAATCAATGTTGGTGTAGGTCCTTAGTCTTGTCCGTTTCTTCTACAAATGAGCCCAAGTCACATGTAATTCTTCCAAATGTCCTCCAAATGAGAAATACCTAAAAAGGAACGATTAAGTACTTATTTTGGGCATAAATGCACGATTTAGGGGGTTAAACAACCCCGAAAAAGTATATAAAATGACACCTCATAAATGAGTTTGTTGAGAGTACGACATCTCATGCACACTTTGATTTAGCATATCAGTATGAGTGTTTTCAGAGTGAGGTACCTCGGAGAGAACATCTGATCCGTAACTAGATAAATTGGCCATAAGAACTGCCTTGGCTGTAGAGAAGTCATCATAGTCAGAATCATATGCATCCAAGTCATCTGCTTGATACGCTGCATTATGTGTAACGACCGTCTGTGTAACTGGACCTTCTGCAACTCTAGGGTCTGCCAAGAATTCCAATTATTCCTCATTTATAACTTTACTATTTCCTTGTGCTTCAACCAGAAGAACTTTATCCCTAAACCATGTAGCATCCTTTTTCCTCTTTGGGTTTGGGCACTGTCTTGCCATGTGACCTTCTCCTTTGTAGTTAAAACACTTCACAACTCTTTGTTGACCTGAATTATTCCCTCCCGCTCCTGAGATGTTATCCCTTGTTCCAGACATACCAGCAGCAAATGAAGTTTGTCTCCCCTAAACCGGTTGTAATGACATCATTTTGTTAGCTGATTGTTGGTGGATAGGAAACGAGATGTGACGACAGTAGACAGAAATGACATCATTTTGTTAATGGCATCAATAAGGTCACCTCCTTGCTTAAACATATGAACTGCTGGACCAGAGTCTATCTGTAGAAATTCAGCCAGATGTGTTTGTTGATTAACTATGGATACAATATATTCAATTTGAGGAATGGATTGTGGTTGCGGGTAAGCATCTTGATGAACTGTGGATGTGTAAGCATTTGAATACGGTTTTGATGGATAAGAAATTGCAAGAGGTGTGGATAGATGAGTAGTTGAGTAATGTTGTATAGGATGAATTGATCCATATTAAGGAGACGAAGATGGAGAAAACTGTTGTTGGAATTGTGGATTGTTGTACGAAGATTGATAAGTGTTGAAATGAGACGAAGTCTGCTGGTGATTGGCAACTAGTGCAAGTAGATCATGATTGCGCTCACGCATAATACAGACTTCATTTGCGTTGAGTTCGTGTTGTTGAAGATATGCATGAAGCTGATCAAAGTTGGTAGTATGCGAATCTTTTACAAGCTTGACATCAGTCACAAACTTACTTCATTCAGGTAGGATACTATTTAAGAACTTGGTATTGACTTGAAATTGCTCCAATTTCATTTTGTAAATGTTCATGTCATTGATCAGCTGAGTAAATCTCAAGTAATACTGATGAATTGATTCCCCCTTGATGTGAGCAAACTTATCAAATGCATCATACAGTTTACACTCCCTTTCCTGCTTTGTTAATGAAGTACCTTGCATTAGTAGTTATCATCCCAAGTACTCACCTTGGGAGCTCCCTGTCTTATTTGTTAAAAAGAAAGACGGATCTTTCAGAATGTGTATCGATTACCGGGAGTTGAATAAACTACCGAAAAATGGGAGGGCGTTACCATTACCCAAGATCGATGACATATTTTGACCAACTTTAAGTTTGAGTGTTTACAACAAAGATCAACTTGATATCAGGTTTTATCATCCAATAAGAGTCAGGTATGAAGATATTCCCAAACAGCTTTTCAAATAACATGATATGTGGGGTTGACGGACATTATGAATTTCAAGTGATGCCATTTGGTTTAACTAACGCGCCTGCTGTATTCATGGATCTCATGAATCGTGTGTGTAAACCATACTTGGATAAATTTGTGATAGTGTTCATCGATGATATTCTCATCTACTCTCGTAACAAAGAAGAGCACGCAAATCATCTGAGAATAATCCTAGAATTACTCAAGAAAGAGAATGTATGCCAAGTTCTCCCAAGTGTGAATTTCATGGTTCATATCGTGCAATTTCTTGGACACTTAATTGATAGTCAAGGACTTTATGTTGACCCCGCCAAGATTGAAGCAGTTAAGAATTGGGCATCTCCTACTACACCCACAGAAATACGTCAATTCTTAGGACTTGCCGGCTACTACCGAAGATTCATCGAAGGTTTTTCAAAGATTGCAAAGTCTTTGACTGAATTAACCCAGAAAAACAAGAAGTATATCTGGGGCGAAGATCAAGAGTCAGCTTTCCAATTACTAAAACAAAAGCTTTGTGAAGCTCCAATCTTAGCATTACCAGAAGGAAACGATGATTTTGTTGTTTACTGTGATGCATCCCATCAAGGTCTGGGAGCGGTGTTAATGCAAAGAGAGAAAGTTATTGCATATGCATCCCAAAAACTCAAACCTCATAAAGAAAACTATACCACTCGTGATCTCGAATTAGGAGCAGTTATGTTCGCTCTTAAAATTTGGAGACACTACATATACGGTACAAAGTGTACTGTGTTCACTGATCATAAAAGTCTTCAGCATATCCGTTGATCTAAAGAGTTATGAACATGAGAACAACGCATGTTGGTTAGAATTGCTGCAGATAACGATTGAGAAAATTCGCTACCACCATGGAAAGGCAAATGATATAATCATACGCCTTAAACTGGAAGGAACGAATCAAACCACTCCAAGTTAGATCATTAGTTATGACCATTTATCCAAACTTACCCTCATAAATTCTTAAAGCTCAAACCGAAGCACTCAAAGAAGAAAAACAACAAGCTGAAACCTTTAACGAGGAATGGATAAAGCATTTGAAATACGTCCTGATGGAACTCGTTGTATTAAGAACCGAAGCTGGTTACCACTCTTTGGTAATCTAAGAGACTTGATCATGCATGAGTCCCATAAATCAAAATATTCCATTCACCCGGGTTCTGACAAGATGAATCAGGATCTTAAGAAACTCTGTTGGTGGCCTAACATGAAGGCAATCATCGTTGAATATGTTGGCAAATGTTTAACATGTTCTAAAGTAGTTTATGAAAGAATGTCCGAAGCCATTCGGCTTACTGGTACAACCGGAGATTCCTATATGGAAATGGTAAAGAATCACAATGGATTTCATCACAAAACTGCCCAAAACATCAAATGGACATGACACAAACTGGGTCATTGTCGATCGCCTTACCAAATCCGCACACTTCATCCCTACCCGAGAGACAGATAGTATGGAAACCCTTACAAGGTTATATATCAAAGAAATAGTCTCCCGTTATGGCGTGCCAATATCTATCATTTCGAATCGTGACAGTCATTTCACATCCAGATTCTGGCAATCATTACAAAGTGCTTTGGGTACTCAGATTAGAACATGAAACGACATGATCATCCCCAAAACGATGGATAAATGAAAAGGACCATTCAAACACTCAAAGACATGCTTCGAGCCTGTGTTATAAATTTTGGAAAAGGATGGGAAAGACACTTACAATTGGTAGAATTCTCATACAATAACAGTTACCATGCCAGTATCAAGGCAGCACCATTTGAGGCACTTTATGGTCGAAAGTGAAGATCACCTATTTTCTGGGCCAAAGTTGGAGATGTTCAACTTACAGGACCAGAAATAATCCATGAAACCACTAAAAAGATAGTGCAAATTCGACAACGCTTGCAAGCTGCAAGGAGACCGCAAGAATTATGCCAATATAAGACGAAAGCCTTTAGAATTTCAAGTTGGAGATCGTGTTATGTTGAAAGTATCACCTCGTAAAGGTGTCATCCGATTCGGAAAACGAGGAAAGCTTAACCCCCGGTACATTAGACCATTCAAAATCCTTGAACGGATTGGCCCAGTGGCATATAAACTAGAGCTTCCTGAAGAGCTCAGTAATGTTCACAGTACTTTCCACGTTTCTAATCTAAAGAAATGCTTATCTGATGAATCCCTTGTCATTCCAATGAAAGAGCTTCGACTCGATGACAAACTCAACTTTGTGGAAGAACTAGTGGAGATTATGGATCGAGAAGTCAAGCAACTGAAACAAAGTCGTATTCCTATAATCAAAGTAAGATGGAACTCTAAAAGAGGACCAGAATTTACATGGGAACGCGAAGATCAAATTGGTGCCAAATATCCACATCGTTTCAACACCACTACGGCAATCCAACAAAATCTCAGGGACGAGATTTTCTTTTAAAAGGGATGGAGACAATAACAACCGCAAATTTTCATAAATGTAATATCCAACTATTAAATTAGATGTCACTGTAATCTCCAACTATATATAGTATATTCACCTTTAACAGGGAAATTTTTGTTTTTTAACTCCCTATGCAACGTAACTTGCATCTCTAAAGTAAACGAGCTCACGTAACCCTCGACCATTGCCATCTCTATCAAGTTTACATCAATAAACATCCTAATATGTCAAACTAATATCTTAATATCCATATATACCAAGTAAATTATCCATTTAACGTACTTTTTTCAAAATGTTAATATCAAAACAACATTAACGTTAACATTTATTTCAAAACCCAAATTGAATATGTTAATGTATACATATAAAATGAATGTTATAAAAAACAGAGCCTTTAAACATGTGTACAAGTACAATCACAACATTGACTATCTTTTCCCTCCCTAAATCAAGTTACAACTTTCAAAAGCTCAATTTACAAGTCAATAAAACAAAAAGTCAAACAATCATTTTACCTCCTAAATCACTTTGGTTTCTACACCACTTAACACAAGATAAAGCACTTAAATGCATGACTTCTAAACCCTAAACTAAAACCCTAAGTCAAGACTAAAAACTAATCTAAAATCCTAACCCTAAACGAAACCTAAAACCCTAATTTCACTTTAAACCTAAAACTAAACCCTAAACCTTAAAACTAAGCCTTAAACCTTAATCCTAAACCCTAAACCTTAATCCTAACACTAATCCTAAACCCTAAACTATCTTAAACCTAAAACCCTATCTAGAAAATAAAACCCAAACCTAACCCGAAATGCATGAACCCACACCCCTTTTCTTTTCAATTTTTATATACCCATTTTAAGCAACCAAGCACCTCAAGAAAGCATCCTAGCACCTCTATGACATCACCAAGCAGCTTACAAGCACCTCTATCATCACCCTTGAGCTCCAAGTTTGGCCTTGTCACCTACTTGTTACCCCTTTATAGCTGAACCCTTATACACCCCCCCCCCCCCACACAACCTTCACCTTGCAAAGCTCACTCCATACCCCAATACTCACCATAGGCATCATTAGTTCATCTATCTACAGTTCCTAACCCCATAAGCCACCAGAAATTTGGCCAACAAGGGTCATTGAAACCTATAAATAGCCGAACACGACCAAACCATTCAAACACACCTCAAATTTCATCATACACATCAATAGAGTTCTAACTCAGACCAAGAAGGATCAAGTGAAGTCCCTAATCTCATAATAGAAGCCAAGAATCAAGAAAAAGGAGCCCTTGAAGTCGTTAACTAGTGTAGCAAAACCCGAAAACCCACCATTTTTCAACCCAATCTAGCTCAAGTAAGCTTATTCTAGTTCAAATAAGCTTACAATCTGTATATAAAGTTCATAAATACTTCCCTTAAGTGAGATCCAAAATAAGCACTCATGTTTGAAGCCTTTAAATCCTCCAACCCCAAGTATTTTTTTATAAAACCCTAAAAAACGACCGCTTGATTTTCTTAAGCTAACACATCCATTTTTCTAAACTTATTTTTATGTAGAACATCTTATTTACTTATTCTAATAGAGCTATAACCATGGAAATATCATTTGGAATCTAAAATAAGCTTGCAAGGCTTTTTGGACTTGTTTTAGCAAATATTCCAAGCATAGGGTATATATAATAACTTTCTGAAATTTTCTAACTAAAGGGCTGAAAAGTCATTTCTAAAGTATAAACTAAAAGGACCTCATTGCCAAGTTTAAAGTTAAATTATATAACTTATATAAATAAAGGGCTAAAATTGTAATAAGTTTATAAACCAATGGATATATATTGCCAATTTAACAAACATAAAAATATAAAATATAATATTTTTATATAAATTATAAAAATATATATTAATATATAAAACTCGATTTTATTAAAAACTCAACACATATATCGTTTTAATCAACATCAACGCATTATTTCTTAATAATTAACAAAAATTATCATCAACTAACCTTTTGAAGAAACATACAATCTTAAACGTATCACATTACTTGGCAATTTCGTAAGAAGAGTTACATTGATTTTTTCGTTTTGACGAGTGTTTTTTAGGTGGGGTTTACGATTATTTAAGTGCACCTGAACTCCATCAACGATATACATGTCCTCTGATTATAAAGCCCGACACGATACATATATTTTTATTAATTTGTTAATAAATCAAATATATACGTATAAAACATTATGAAGTTTTGAGAAACAAAAACTATCACACTAAGACTATGACATATCACCCCAGGTTTGCGTAGAACGAAGCCGTTACATTACACTTGATATACTTTTGCCAACAATCAAATTCCCTATAACTGTAAGGTGAGTTCATAGCCTCACTTAAAATCTTCTATTCCATAAACCCGAAGTGGGAAACATTCTATAAATCATGAATACAAGTGTTTTCTAAATATGATACCTGATCAAATTATTGCAATCTTTGTACTAATGTCCCCTATATGCCAAAAGACCCCACCATCATGGACATGTCAAGATAAAAAGGTAAGCTACATGATTATGTTTTCTTGGAAAATCATAAACATGAAGTTTGAAATTAACTTGAAATTACTATTGATGTGATTATTATGTCTTCTTGTTAAGACATGTACATTAAATCCTTGACTTGGTCAAAGACTTATAATGAATAGTAATGTATTGGATGTTTATGTCTACTTGTTAGTACATACACATTAAGTCGTTGACTTGATCAAAGACTTATAAAAGCAGGCATTTGGCTTAGTAATACTACTGATACCATTACATTTTAACTTAAGTTGGTAAATAATAAAAGCCATAAAGCATAAGTTCATCTAATGAATTGTGAGATGTCACTCATTATTTCAATCTTATTGGAATACCATAATTTTATGGTATGTCCAACAAGGGTAATCAAACTATATATTGATATTGGTTTGATTCATGATGACTTTAACTTATTTAACTCTAAAAGAGATCAAGGTTAGATAATTGAGTGTGTTGTGGATATACCCAATAAGACTCCAACCTAGAAGGTTAATTAAGACATTGTTCTAGTAATAAAATGTGTCTTAATTGAAGTTCTAAATTTGTTAAAATCTCTTGGAGATTATTATTAACAAAAGCCTAGAACTGTTAAGTGTATTTTGTTGGATACCCAAAGGAAACGATAGGATACCACTTCTACAACTCACACAAGAACAAAGTTGTTGTTGCTCGTTATGCTGAGTTATTTGAGAATAGTCTCAAATTTACAAGAAGCAGTGGGAGTCTCACTTTGCTAAAAGCGAGTAGACTAGTGCAGGTCTTGAATTACTTTAAGAAGAAGATACATAAACCTTCTGAACGCACTAGCGAATGTCATACTGAGGCTAAACATGAAAATGTTGAACCTTAGAATGATATTACTCATATTTATAGATCTGTAAGGATTTCTCATGATATGTTTTTATATCAATGGTGAGGATTATGAGTTAGAGGATCATAGTGAACCTGCTAATTATAGGAGATGCATGATTAGATCTTGGATCTAATGGATGACTCAAAGACTATGAATGAGAAGATGTTATCCAAAAGGAGATAATTATATTCTTGGAATTTGTTTTATCTTTAACTTATCAGTTTGATGATGAGGTTTAAATGAGTTTCCTTTAAGAGAAGACTCATAGGGACAATATTGTATACATATTTATTGCACGTCAAATAACATAAGTGTTTACTCATACTCAAGAAATTGACTATGATTAAAACTTCTTCATTTACGAACTTTAAATATATATATATATATATATATATATATATATATATATATATATATATATATATATAAAGATGATTAAATTGTCATACATGTTTTCTTGGAAAGAAATATGACAAATTGGATTTCAAGAACTCTTTATTAAAGATTACTGTGGCGAGGACATATGTAAATCAATAGAGTTTTTATGAATCCAATATATAATCTTTGCAAGTATACATATATATGCAAGAATCCAAGTGTGGACTAAAAGCACACATCTAAAGAGCATAATCTTAAGTTTAATCGTTAAATCAATCACTTGTTGGATTTATTTTTTGATTATAAATAAGATAGCTCATGAGTACATCTGAAAGCTAGTGGGAGTATTTTGTTTTATTCTTCTAAAATTGTATATGTTATTGAACATATTAGAAATAATTTTTCATCTAAGTAAGATTTTATCTCTTAGATTGAAATAAAGTTTCTTGTAAGTATTTTAGGAAATAAAACATGTAACCTTGTAATAATATGTTTTTAAACATATGTGGTGAATTAAGCCTGAATGCAATCTGAAATATCATTAAGTGAAACTTAATGATCTATCTCACTTGATTAGATTGAACACATGAATAGAAGCCTTAAGTTCCACTAAAGGATTTATTATGTACATCATATTGTATATGGGATTGTTGTATCATTTGCATAAGCGTAAGATTATTTGACAACATTTGAATCTAATTGAAAGATATTAGAAGGAACATTATAATTAATGGTGTTTGGATTAGGAATTCATTATTAAATGATGAGACTATGGATACACATAGTGATAATCATAGGAAAATAATTATAATCAACAAACCTTGGGTTTGAGTGATATCCGAACATTATCAAAGAAGTGTTCAGAGTTTATGGGATTTTAGCATAGTGTTGCTTGTATACCCTAGTGCTTGTTATTATTGAGAAGATACTTAATCCTAGTCTTGGCAAGTTTTTCATCATGAATGATAACATTGCTAACTACACATGCTTGGTTTAAAAGCATAGTTTCATAATACTATATTAAAAGAATAAAAATGCTTTACGGTTTGGAAAAATGATGAGATGACTGTCTCCATTAGGATGTTTTGCGTATGTCATACGTCTTACGGAATGTAATGTGACTAGACTCATATAAGTAATACTTATAAGTGAGTGAACACTTACAAAATAACAATCATCATATTCAAAGAATTTCACTATTCGTGAATTTTTGAAATAAGTATTCTCAAAGTTCTACAAGATCATAACCTAGTTGATTTGTTTATGGAACCTATGCCTTATCACCAATTACGATTGTTGTGAATAAGACATTAGTATTCAACTAGTATCATCATGCATTGATCTTATTTGGTATTTTGATAATGGAACTGTAAGCAGTTGTATTAAATAATGACATACGTGGTATGATCGTTTTCATTTATACTACTATGTTCTATATTTGTATGTTTAAAATCCTTGAATAAATTTATTTATCCTAAACTATGCCCATTGTCAGTTAACAATATGGGAATATTGTTGAGATAAGACAAATGTGAGTGTTTGGTTATATTCTGTTGAATATGTAAAGATGATTCTGCCAAGTTCGCATGTTATTCAACGTGGTTGAATATTAGATACATGTCACACCCCGCCAGCAACGAAAATACGGGAATGCGACAAAATGATTCCCATTGCACAAGATACAAGATCATACCATACATTGTTTGCAAAAGTTTATTTACAAAAGTTTACAATTTCGAGACCTTGAAAAAAAAGTCAAACGGTTGGCCTTCAATAAACTACCAAATTTACTCATCCTTTGATCCAATACTCACGTTAACTTTGTTAATAACACACCTGAAAATGATACTCGAAAACGTTAACAATAATGTTGGTGAGCTCATAGGTTTGACTCAAAACCTATTCGTTGTGCCAATATCTCAAAAAGTTGGATAATTGTGCTATATGACAGTGAATATATGCAAACAATCACAACCCATGACTTAGCATCCCCGTTAATCATGTACCAAGACCTAGCATCCCTGCTAGTCTTATCACCAGCGTGTACCACCGCTCTTAGGGTCACAACCCCGAATGTCTTACCACACCTAAAGCCTACCAGCTGGAGTTATATATAGGGCGAAGTTCCACACAGCATATCGTACCAAGACATATCATTCACATACCAGTCATAAGCACATAAATTGTTCCAAAAACAAAACCACATTTTGCACAGTTCAGAAAACAGTTCAAAACACATTTGAGTATCATTTTCCCCCAACAGAAAAGATTTAAAAAGTGGGGATAAGAGAACTCACCTCAAGCAAAGGTCTCAACCAGCCAACTCAAAATCACACAAGCAAATGCAATGACATCCGAACACGACCTAGTCCAATTAATGTTCCTTTTAATCATTCATTTCCAAAACAGTTTTCAGGTTTGATGCATAGAGGTTAGATGCGCGTTGTACGGTCACTCTTAATGTTTTTAGTGGTGTGATGATTGACAACTTAACTTCAAAAGTATCGTACTTCTAACGCATATCTTAGTATAGTATATACTTATACAATCTAATATAATAGATAAGTAATAAATACTTATATATATATTTTGGTAAATCCATTCGGTACTCTTAATTTCTATTAATTCATCATTTAAGTTATATGAAACGAAACGTTTAATTATACTAAACAATTTAGAAAAGTTTTGAAAAAATATAATTTTTGTCATTTAGTCGACTTATTAAAATAATAATATTTTATTATTTTATTAAAAATCGCGTTTTGAGTAGAACTTCTAAGTATAGACTTTTTATGAAATTTTGACATAACCCGTATGTTTATACAATGTTTTCCAAGGTTTTAAACTTTAATTTCAAACAATTTTTCACAATTTCACCATTTTACAACAAAATGACACAAATCCATATTTCGCAATATTCACTAAAACGTATTTCCCAAACGACTTCCAAAATAAATTTCATAAACATGTTTCGCTTTCCAAAAGTCTGTCAAATCTCTTAAAATGACTAGTTTTTTTGCATTTTTCCGTTCCAATGCCTCTAATTACCTGAATTCGCAAAATAAATGAATTAAATACAGAATTCATATAAAAATGATATAAAGCAACGCAAATAAACGTGGAGAATTGATCATGAAAAAGATTAAATATGTTGAATGTCTATCAATACTCCCTCCAATTGACTTTCTACTTGCCCTCAAGTAGAACCTCTTAAATAATTCTCAAAAAGATATCTCCCTAGTTATCCAGGAAGATATGAATTTAAAAATTACCTATGCTAGAAAATTTCAAACCGAGCACCTTACGAAAGGGAAAAATAAATCACACTCATACTCTTCGCCTAATCTATGTGTTTTCATTTTTGGTGATCACCAAACTTCTCAATCATTGCGAGTATTCCTATCATACGCTTGAACAAGATACTAATCTCCACCACTAGAGTTTAGATGCAACTGTTTAAAAAGGCAAATGGGTTGACACAACACAAAGGCTTACAAGGTGAATCATTCTCTAATTGTAATCTTTACCAAAAGTGTTACACCACCAACAAGGAAGCAGACAAAAACCACACATACACATCCGTAATGACGGATGAGACATGTATGATTGCTCACTCCCTCATTCGAGCAAAACCAAGGGTTAGGATGGAGAATGATATAGGGTATGGATCTTCTAATCTTTCACCAAAAGCGTTACACCACCAAGGTCGACAAAACCACATAAACACATTCTATAACCATGGAATAACATAACATGATTCATTCAATCCCCATATCGGAGTAAAACTAAAGGTTGGTGATAGGTATGCGGTGCACTATAATTTGTGTTTATATAAAAACACAAAACAAATAGATTCCTAAGCCCACAAAACTCCCGCTCACCTGTTCGCAATCAAATCTCATAAGGTAAAAAATGAGGTCATGAGTCCAAGGACTTCATAACTACAAACACGAAATTAATGTATGAGAATATAGTGAATTGCCTCATACTCTCCATAACTAAGGCAAGGACACAAACTCCCCGTCACTGGTCGCATTCAAATCCCATAAGGTAAAAATGAGGGTCAAGAGTCAAGGGGACTTCATAATACATGAATTAATGCGTATGAAATATAGTGAATTGCCTCATAATCTCCATAACTTAGGTAAGAAAAGCGCATCAACTCGGCCTTCATCATCAATGAACAAAAATTATGTGCTAAATTTTTTTAAAATTTAGGCCAAATTAGCACATAATATGACCAAATACCTCATTTCTATCTCCATTCCCCCCACTTGGGATGTACAATGCCCTTATTATACGTATAGACTTATGATAGAAAGGAGAGATAGAAATGTCACGGGTTTATAAGACTACTCGTTTATAAAGACGGAATCATCGCCAGTTGGACAAGGCGGAAATACTGCCACAATACGACATAAGAGCTGATTTATAATGATGATCAACTGTAACAAAATACACTTTCTTGCATCCTCTTTATTCTATTTTTTTTTCAAGACAAGGATACAATCACAATACAAACACATATATACATGACCATCCCCCCACTTAAGATCAACTATCTTCAAAACCCGTCTTTTCTTCAAATACCCTCTATTCTAACCCGCAACTTCCACCAGTGAAACCCAAAATTAACCAGCAACTCCCCGATCATAGACAAAAGAAACTACAGGGTAGGCTAGGCGATAGGTGTAACGAAACAACATATATTGGGTTACAAAATAAAAGGAAAGGCTTAGCAGGTTGTACTAGTGGTATCTTGCACTAAAGATGAGTGCAACAAAGGGTTTTACAGGGGGATTGACTAATCAGTGTGAAAAGTCAATATACACAAAACATATATAGGCTATTTAGGGATAATCCTAAAATTTGCCTTTTATTACAGCTACACCGATTACACTAGGTGCAATGCTCATTATTGTGGTCTCGAAAAGATATACCAGGCCAAGTTCTAAAGTCTACTACAGCCACCGGCACACTCATTTTTATTGGATTTATGTATAAAGGGAAAACAAAAAGGCTTATCCTCACACAATGGAATTATAAGGTAGGTGTGCTCAATATAGTTCTAACTAGTTAAGTAATGAAAAATATGTCAAAATTTTAGCAATGAAATATTTTTCAAAATAAACTAGAAAAATAAAGGCAAGTATAATCAAATAGGTGTTTATTTCTAATCCCTTCCCCCCACTTGAGTCAAACATAAGCATATAAAATTTAAATAGGAAGGGTTAGAAATGGAAGGGATTACTCCCCTGGATTTGCTTGGCATAATGAAGAGACAACATGCTCAAAGCCATGCTCCAAGTCTACTTCTTCGAGCAACATCCAACATCACAAGCAACATTAATCAGTATAACATTCAACTAGGACGGTTCAGGATGCTTCCTTGCAGCTCGATTAGTATCCTCGCACCTCATCCTGTGCATTACCTGAATAACTGCAAGAAAGACTAATACCAAAAGCATAAACCTGGATAAAAGCACAATAGCACAAAATATACAAAACTTTACAAAATAAACCTAACTCACTTTTGTAGGAATCACGGTTGCATTTAGCGTATGCAACAAGCCTTTTAAACCACTTGGTGGCCTAAGTGGACGAGTAAAGTCTCGTGAGGGTTTCCAGAGAACATACCCACAAAGTTCATTTACCAATATACACGGTTTTGTAAAATTTCAAATTTTTTTGATTAAGTTTAGTTACGTCGTAACCATGGGAAGGATTACGCCGCAACTTTAATGATTACGGCGTAACTAAGATTGTTACGCCGTAATTGCTGCCATTGGCAGCAATCTTACCACATAATTACGAGGAAAGGTGACTTTGAATTCCGCCCCCTTGCTGTTAGACCCTGCAAAACCAAGTAAGAAATATACAAAACCAACTAAATGCAGAAAACAATTAAAAGGATAGGACTTTTGTTTATTTAAAGAGTCGTTAAGTTTGACTCTAGCCTCCATCACAGGCCACTTGGACATCTCCACACATGTCCAATCTTCATGTCTCCTCAACCTGTTCATAATTGCTTATCCTGCACACTAACAAACCCGTGCATCAAAAGTGTAATAGAACAGGAGCATACATTTTTGGCAAATACTTGACTCATAAACACCACATGAATAAAACATTAAGGTTGACAGGCTTAATATTAAAACAGAGGCGGTATTAGAAAATATTTTTAAGGGTTCAAGCATTGCCCAAACTATTTTTGGTGTTTTAGACCTAGTTCAGAGGTATGTCGCAACAAGCACTACCAAGTTACGCCATAACCAAGTCTGAAATGATTTTTTTTATAATTATTTTTCAGACACGTTACGCCGTAACCATATAACTGGTTACGCCGTAACAACAGAACATGCAAACGCTCAGAAAAAAAAGAAGAACAGAAGGTTTAAGCACACATACAAGCACAAACAAACACACACATATCAATCAAACAATCAAAAACAACAAAAATTGTTCCCCGACAGCGGTGCCAAAAACTTGATGCGTAATATTTTTTAAATAAAACTACGTCAGGTTTTACATTTATAAAACCCTAACTACATTAACTATTCCTACGCACTAAAGAGCAGTGTACCCTATCGTGTATAGTGTAGTGATTGGTAAGTACGGGTGTCGACCCAAAGAACGGTTTGTGTCTCTAATCGTCTAATTAATTTTATTATTATACTTAAGAAAGCAGGAAATAAAGCTTGATTTAAGTTGTTGAATTTATTGTGGAGTTGTTGGGTGGCGAGCCTAGCTTGTCGAAAAAGGAATTGGTATAGTGGTGGACAACTAGAAAGGAAGAACCCAATTAATTACTATAATCTCTAGTGCAATGTCTTGTCGCAATCTTAAATGGGGACTAAAATCATTAGGTCCAATTGGGTAGTTGAAACCTAACCTATGTCTACTGAGTAGAATGAACTGGCATGGAGAATTAAGTTATTCTCAGTATATAGTTGTTAAGATTTAATTTAACTTATAAGATACACTTATTTTAACAGGAGGTCTCCTTATTAGCTCGTTCTCCTAACCAATAATTAATGCTAAGGGTTCTTCCTTATTGGTGAGTATGGGTCACTCTAAATGCAATCAATCACGCGCACAAGGGTTGGAATACCTTATACACACTTTTAGTGCGCGCTCAACCTTATATCAAAACCTAACTGAGAGTCTATGGATCTCAAAGTGCACTATATAAATTAGTAAAGAAAATGATAAAACAACGAGATCATCACATAATAATCATAAGATAATTAAAAATAATTAATTGCCAAGAACAAATAATAAAGCAGAATTAGTAACATAACATCAACAAATTAAACCGCATGATCCGCTAAATCAAAATAATCATTAAATTAAATTGACCATAAAAAGTTGAAGTATGATTACAAACAATGCTATATTAGATCTCTCGATCCCCTAGTCGAACGGCATGGCAAACCCCGAAGGGTTTGCCCCAACTACTATTGCGTATACCTTTTTTCCTTTTCTTTTTTGTCGGCAATAAACCACCAGGAACGAATTGATGCCTAGAATGAGTAATATCTTCATCAATTTATAATAAATAAGGACTTTAGGTCATGTACGAGTTTAGCCCCTGGAGTTATTTTAATCTTTTACTTCAAAC
>BQNB010082090.1:2746-29432 GCA_026074375.1 Tanacetum coccineum | reverse complement strand
TTTCTAACATCATATTATCCTTATGTTTTAAAAGCATTTTGGAACGACTCTCTTCAGTAAGTGCTAAGGTCTCTTCTGATTCAGGAATCACAATATGATTAGTTTGAACAATAATATCACCAACATATAGCTTTGGTTTCGACTGCTGAGCTTTTTGCAGATATGAGGGATTTTGAAAACCTAGAGCTTGTTTGGTGGTATTATCATAGAAATACTGAAGTTTCATCAACATGTGAACAGTTTTTGCAGATTGATCTCTTTCAAAAACAATATTATCTAGTTGTTTGATATGCTTTTCTAGAGCTATTTCTCTATCAATGTTCCTGGATTCTTCTTTCTTAAAATCATTTTTTAGAAGAGTAACCGTTTGTAATAAAGATTCCTTATCTTTTAAATGTTCTGAAAGAGTTTGTTTAAGAAGATCAATCTCTACAGAATGTGCACATGTGTCTAAAACGTTATCCTTACTCCTTAAGTCAATATTTTGTCCTTCTTTCAAAACTTTAACTTGTTCCTTATATCATTGACACTCTTATTTTCCAGATTAGTCTTGGTACAATTAGCTACTTGGGTTTTAAGCTGTTCAATCACATATAATATCAAATCATCTTGTTGTGCAAAGGAGTTAGAATTCCGAACAGTTACTTGTTGTGATTCAATCACATACTGATAATAAGGAATGATATTGCTATCACTGGTTATTTCAGTCTCTGAATGATTCACAACATTCGACTGTTGAGAAGACGGCATCACCTGCATAGCTTGATGTGCCACATTATTATCCATATTATCATGATTGTGTACCTCAGCAAGAGCATCTGAACCATAATGAGATAAATTCGCCATGAGAGCAATTTTGGCAGAGTTGAGTTCGTCACAATCAGAGTCACATGCATCCAAATCATCAGCTTGATAAGCAGCATTGTGAGTAATGACAGTCTGTATGTTTTGACCTTCAGGAATATCTGGATCTGCCAAAAAAGCTAGTTCCTCCTCATTTAGAATTTGACCATGTGCTTGAGCTTGTACCAGCAACACTTTCTCCTTAAACCACGAATCATCCCTTTTTCTCTTTGGTTTGGTGCACTGTTTGGACATGTGACCTTCCCCTTTGCAGTTGTAGCAAATAACCATCCTCTGTTTTCCAGAATTGCTTCCACTTGCTCCTAGAGTGTAAGTCCTTAAAGTACCCGCAACAAAAGAAGTTTGTCTCCCCTGAATTGGTTGTAGTGTCACTCTTCCATTATTGATGGTAGCTTGTTGCCTAGGGTTAGACGAGTTTCTCAGCTGATTATTGGTAGTGGGATAACGGGAGGTGACAACTGCAGTCAAAAACGACATCATGTGATTGATGGCATCAATGGGATCATCACCTTTCTGGAACACTGGAACAATTAGACCGGAGTCTTGTTGGGAAAATTCAGATTGTTGGTTAATTTGGGGAGGATATTCTAATTGAGGGATGAATGATGATAGAGAATAAATGTTGTGGTGAATTGATGATTAAAAATCATTGGATGGATAAGTTACTGAAAGAGGTGTTGATGATTGATGAGTTGAGTATTGTTGAGACTGATAAGGTGAACCATACTGTGGAGATGGATATGTTGAAGCTGGTGGTTGAAGTTGAGTGTTTTGGTAAGTGTGTTGATGAGTTTGATAAGGTGACTGTGTTATTTGGTGAGATGCAACTAAAGCAAGAGGATCAGAGTTACGTTCATGCATCAAACGAACTTCATTTGCATGTCGTTCATGTTGTTCCAAGTAAGCATGAAGCTGATCAACATTGGTAGTATGCAAGTCTTTGACCAACTTAACATCAGTAACTTGCTACCATTCATCAAGAAGAGTGTTCAGAAACTCTGTATTAACTTGATATTGGCTTCCAGTGGCATCTTGTAGATGTTCAAAATCATTGTTAGCAATTGTGAATCCAATAGTACACTGTAACGACTCTCCTTTTCCTTGTAAGTTACTTATCAAATTCATCTAGAACTTACAACTCTCGTTCTTGCGTTGTTAATACTTCCTTGCATGAAGCAGTTTTAATCTTCTCCTAAAGACCTTAGCTACATGATGTTTGACTCACAAAAATAGAATTTATTGTTGAAGCCCTTGGAGAATGAAATATTTAATGCTTTGATGTCAGATGTCACAATCAACTTGAATGGCTTCTGTAATTTGGTGACCTCAGTATAATCCTTAATCTGTACACATCCACTATGAATTTATGGTCAGACGAGTGGACCTTTCCAACGAAAGCAAGGATCTCTATCCCATGTGGTCTATCATCATAAAACGTGCCATTCTGCTTTCCCATTGAATCAAACAAATATTTTTCAAAGCAAATCGGGTGGTTTATTGTCACCACCGACCGAGAAAGTATTTATCACAAGAGTCCGTCATTGATAACATGGTATAAAAAGATTACTATTGATCGATCGGTTGTAGAAAGAAATTAATGTTTGAATGTATGGTTGTTGAGTCTTGAAATAATTCTTAAAAACTACATGATTTACAATTCTTGAACGAAACTCGGGAAAACAAGTTAGTGTTTCACGGAATTTACAAGTCAAAGAAAAAACCAAATTAGAAATTTTTTGATAAGGTTTTTAATTGGAAAGTTACTATTCGGTCTCAAACAAAGTGATTGGTTCGGTTTCTTCTAACAACCTGACTATTTGGTTCACAAAACTAAAAACCTAGTTCGGTTCACTGATTTGGTTATCTAGTTCATTGGCAAACAAAAAACTATTTTCGGCTTCCACTAGGTTCGGTTTACTAGATCGAGTTCCACACAAATAAACTAGTTCGGTATTTCCACGTTTCGGTTCACTAGTTTTTGTGTCCCAACACAAATAAACTAGATTGGTTTACTGGTTCGGTTCACTAGTTCGGTTCAAACTAGGATCAACTCGTTCGGTTTCAACTAAAACAACTCGTTCGGTTACAACTAAAATCAACTCGTTCGGTTCCAACGAAAATCAACTCGTTCGGTTCCAACTAGAAAAACACAACGATTCGGTTCCAATCCAACTAAAACAACTCGTTCGGTCCAACTAAAGTCAACTCGTTTGGTTTCCACTGGTTCGGTTAACTCGTTTCGATCATCATTCGGTTCCAATAGACAAACTAAGTTCTCGGTTGTAACTGAGACGAAACCAAAATTTTCCAAAACTCAAAAGACGACATTTTTGATTGGTTTTTTGTAAAAAAAAATCTTGTACAACTATTTCTAACCCTATAAGAACAAGAAAAAATAACAACTTTAAGGTTTTTCAGCCAAAAAATTTTAAAATCAAGATTTTGTCTCTTTGTAAAAGGTTTGAACACAAAATCAAAAGAAAACACAAAAACTAATCATCACCACATCTCCGATGCTATGGCTCTGATACCAATTGAAAATACTAGTAATCTGAGATATTCTGCAAGAACTAGAAGAAGAAGTGGGTTGAAATTTCTTCTAGAGAGAGAAAGATGATAATATAATTATGTGTGTGAAAATGAGAAGTAAAACAACCAACCACCCTCTCCAAGGCATGAGAGGGTATATATACTTCATACGATGGCCGGGCCATCAGATCCATTTACGGCTTCCGCGGGCCTTGGCAAGACTAGCTTACTAGACTAATCATATAACAAAACTAGGCTAAGACTATTACAACCATTGGGAAGTGACCGATACTTGTTTGTTCCAACACCTACCGAGATAGCACCTCAAAAAGAAAAAGAAACTGTCGTTATCTTTTGTGTACCACAATATGGGACTCTGGTAATACGAAGGATTTTGTTTTTGAACAAACCAATTTTCAGATGCTGATTATGCGGATGTAAAGAAACTTCAAAGTAACTTTCGTGAGCTAATTCCTTAAGTGAAAAGCTAGTTAGATGTCTTCTCGAAAAGCAAGGACAGTACACGCTGTCAACCGCGGAAGCAGAATATGTGTCTCTATCCGCTTGATGTGCCCAAGTCATTTGGATGTGGACATAGTTAATGGATTATGCTAACACTCAACAAGATTCCACTGATTTGTGATTCGAAATCAGCCATAGTAGCCCATATCCTGCGATCCCCCACGGATCTAACCTCGAGAACAAAACACATCGTTGTCCGCTACCAATTCATAAAGGAACACGTGGAAAAGCGTACGATTGAACTGTATTTTGTCAAGATGGATTACCAACTGGCCGACCTCTTCACCAAATCTCTTCCAGTAGATCGATTCAACTATTGGTTCGTCGCCTTAGTATGCGCACTTCTCCAATGGAACTTGAACTCTTTGCAAAACCTCGGTAAATTCTTTGATATATTTAATTCAAGAAAGAAAAAAATAAAAAAATAAAACCTATAAAAGCAAAATACGAAATTAAAAAAATTCAAAAATACCAAAAATATTCTCCTCCCGATATTTCCTCTCGACAATCGATTAGACAATTATACAACAGAAATGTTGATAAATAACAACACGGGTGTATAAAGGAAGTTCGAGCGAGAGTTTTCAAAAAGTGTAAAAAACATGTCTTTTCAAATCTTTTTCTCTATGACTTCCTATGTAAATGTCACTTAAGGACTCAGACTCCAAAAAAGGAAAATGTCCATTTATGTACATTAAATCCTAACAACGGAATTCATATCTTCTCGGCTTGAACAATATCATAAAGACATTTAATGTTTGTGAATGCTCAAGAGAAGCACTAAGGAAATGATAATTAATAAGAAAAATATAAAATCATTTTCCTGTTGAGTATAATTTTTCAAGATATTTCAAAAAGAAAATTTCAAATTCTTTCAAAATTATGTGCTCAACAAACTCCCACTCCAAGTTTCACTCTAATCTTTTATCGAGGGAGAGTATAATTATATGATTCATTCTGCATGCTCGTATGTTTTCCCAAGACTTAGTTAGACTCATGTGAATTACCAGACATTAACTTATTTTTTTAATTCAATAGTTGTCAAAATGTCACCACATATGCAATTTTAGAAGGGAGATTAGGATAAAATATGATCAATACGGATAAATAATGGATACATCTTTAATTTTATTAAGGCGTTCCCAAAACCATCGCGTGTGCAAAACCTTTCCAATTATGGTTGCATATGTATAGGGGGAGCTTTTTGAGTAACTCTGAAAACTCTTAAAGTGTCATAAATGATTTCTCAGACACGTTATTGACTTTTTCAATGGTTTTATGGATCTTCAAGTCAATACCAAAGACCGACCAACCTGTTGTCTCTCAGGAGTTATAAAGCTTAAGGATTAGTATATTCCGTTCCATGATCCATCACCAGAACCGGAGGATCTACCCATAAACACCTCCTTAGATAGAGTTGAAGTCCTAGGTATGATTGAAAAAAGGAGTAAAGTGAGATCTAGAAAAATGTTATCCAACACATGAGTTATCACCGGAACAAACCCAATAAGGTGATAATAAGGACGTGTTGGTTTACCATTGAATGGGTTGAAGAATTAAAAATAAATGTAAGCCCTCCACACAACCTTAGGCAGAAACCGGGTCAATGCATAATCTATCGATAATCACAAAGATGATTCTGGTATTGAAGACAAGTCGTCATGGACCCAGTGATGTAATGCACAACCCATCCCAGCTACTTAGGCTTCTCTCAAAAGAAGTTTGTTTCATTTCTCACAGAGATCAACACATTTCTATTAGCTCTTTCATTTTGAGATTGTTGATATTAAAAAGGTGACAGCCCATTGCAGCCTCTGATTACCAAATAACAAATGTGCACTTATAGAGTCTAGAGCCAACGAGATCCATCAAATATCTCACTAGGACACAAATTTCAATATACAAAATGTCGTACATCATTATACAACATTTGGTATCAAAGAGTCCTACGCATTATCCTTGTGGTAATTGCCAAAACATTCAGAGTGATACTTTTTAGTATTCACAGTGATGAATGGAAATCCTTCCAGATTCATCATCAAACAACTCTGCGGTAGGTGACTTGCGAGATTCTAAATGAATCAAGCTTGTGTCAACTGGATATCGATTTTGGTCCAGTAACTATCTGATTCACGCTTACCGTGTTATCTGATTTGAGGCGCTCCGGTAACGAGAAAGGCTAGTGCAACTGCGAAACCCTATCAAGGAGATTCTTTTTAATTCTACCTGATCACAGTATACTGATTAACGGGGAACCATAGTTATTGCAACCTTATTCGACGAAGTGACAAAGACACTTTCGTCCATGTATGTTTATCACTAACCTATACTTGCAGGTTTCCTGATGGTAGCAGCTTCTAGTCCATGTCGAGTCAAGATTCAATACCTCATGCTCAATCGACAAAGATAAATACATGATGAAAGCTCAAGCACATGTGTCAAAGTCTTCTGCAATCTATGATGTACAAGCACTTCCTCAAAAGAACATTTTTGACAAGATTACCAGACAATAACAAAGATATATCTCACAAATGGATTAAGTACTACTCCTACAATGATGTGGTACAAGTAATCATGTTAAAGAAAATGTTGAGGGAGATTGTTAGCAAGCTTTCAAGACCTTGAGCATGAGGGTGGAGACACAAGATCGCAAGGAGGCATAAAGATTCAAGGATAAAGATTCAGAGATCTCAACAGTTAAGACAAATCAAGGCTAAAGACCATGATATCAGTATTTTGTCAAAGAATATCAAGTTAAAGATCAAAGATCCATGATCATAAGCATGCAAAAGGAACTTCAAAAGAATTCCCAAGACTACAAGGTTCCAAGACTCAAGACATCATAAGAAGTGAAGCCGTATTTGCAATAACCACCCCTTAGGAGGAGATTATTAGACTTAGTTTTATTAAAGTGATGATCATTAATATTCTCGAGCCTTGTATAAGTAAAACATAGTTTACGAGAAATTCATTTAAGCTAATTAGGCCTAGGTGTCGGGCTAAAGCCCATTTATTCGACCCAAGATAAATCCAAACGACTTGGAAGTTGTTCCAAGTTACGAGAAAGCCATGAGGTTGATTTTGTCGACCAACATTCCTTTTTGGTTGCGGTGTCTTAGGACGAGGATAATTGTTATTGACTCTTATAGGTGGTGGAGTTTTTGATCTAAAATTAGGTTTTGAAAATCCAACTTCGGGTTTTGACAATGGCTTATAAAATTGTTTAACTTCATTATCGCTAGCAACGGAAACTTTGACGTTGTTTACTATTACGTGTTTTGGTCTAGGACCCAAAATAGATTTTTGAAAAGACACACTTTTCTCAGATCTAGGCGTAATGACTGGCGGTCCCATAATTTCTTTGGGGGCCGCCTGTACAATATGGGGGCCGCCCATATTTATGGGACCTCCATCAGAAGATGCCTTTTCTGGGCTTTCATAAATTTTATTTTTTTAGTTCCACTAGATGATGCTTCAAATGAATTAAACCCTAAACCTAATTTTTCTCTAGAGGATTTTTGATTACTTAACATTTCATTTAGATAACGTGTACTCTTCAAATTTAGTTAATCTAATGGCTTTCTCTTTGAGTTTTTCATTCTCAATTTTAAGCATATGACACGTTACACATTCGAGATCAACTCCCTTATTTTTCTCGAGTGTAGACAATTTTTCTTTTAGAATACCAAGTTCTTTTTCAAACTATTTCTAGTGGCTTTTAATCTTTTGTTTTTAGTGATTATCTTTAAACTCATTTTGAATAGTTTATCATATTCATTGTCTAAAACTAAATCATCTATTGATGAGTTTTCATCACTAAAGTAAGAGGATTAGGAACATACCTCACTTGATGCTTAAGCTACGAGACATGTTTCGTCTTTGACCTTCTCATCATCTTCTTCACCGTTATCACTCCAAGAACCTCTGACGAATGCTCTTTGGTTCTTGTCTTTCGGTGGTTTTAGACATTCTCCAATAAGATGATTTGGATCAACGCATCTAAAACATTTTCTATCACCTTTACCGTTCTTGTCATCACGGCTTCTTTGGAACGTCTTTTTGCCGTTCCGAGGTTGTCTTACGAATCTACCTCTTCTCTTAAAGAACTTCTTGAAGTCTCTAACTGCCATGGCGTATTCTTCATCTTCACTTCCGAAAGTCAAACACTCATCATCATTAGATTCTTTCTTAGCCTTTAAAGCAAGAGATTTTCTTTCTCATTTAGCTTTGACTATTTCAGAATCTTTCTTGATGATCATCTCGTGAACTATGAGATTCCTGATGAGTTCATCAAGTGATAGTGATGTTAAGTCTTTCTACTCTTCAATCGCCATTACCTTTGCTCTCCATTTAGGATGTAGAGCCCTAAGAAACTTCTTAACATAGTTCTTGCTAGAATAACCTTCATCAAGAGCTTTTAGACTAGTAATGATAGTATTGAATCTAGCAAAAGCACTATCTATAGATTCGTCTTCAGAAATGACGAATTGTTCATATTGTTGTACCAAAAGGTCGATCTTGTTATCTTTGACTTGGTTATTACCTTGATGGGTGATTAACAAAGTTTTCTAAATTTCTTTTGCCGTATTACACATGAAAATTCTTTCATATTCTTTTCTTGGCAAAACATTGTAAATAACCATTTTAGCTTCGTTATTTTTCGCAAGCTTCTTTTTAAGATCGTCACTTTGTTTTTCAAAAGGGATAACCTCATCTAATTTGGTTTCCGGATTTTGTTGAATGGGTTGAAAATCACCGTTAGTAATAACATGCCAAAGATCAAGATCTTTTGATTTAACATATGTCTCGAATCTATTTTTCCAATAAATAAAACTATCACTTTCAAAAAGTGGTGGTCTTTGCATGGATTGCCCTTCTAGATATTTGTCAGAATCCATAGATCGATCCAAGCTTTAAAATACAATATATTTTAAAAATCTTGAGTAACCTAGTTCTGATACCAATTGTGAAAACTAGAAGGAAAGGGGGTTGAATAGTTTACAGATACTTAGATTCGAGTTGTATGTTCAACCAATCAACAATAGGAATCAACAATGTAAAAATCTAAACTAATACTAAATAATAATTACAACAATATAAAGAGATGAGAAAAGGAAGAATCAAACCAAGACACCGAGATTTATAGTGGTTCGGCTACGAAGCTCTTCTTCGTCCTACTCCACTCCCCGAGCATCCTAAACGAGATTTCACTATGTCAAAAAGCTTCCTTCAGGCGGAGAAAGCCGTTTACATGTCGCTTACGTTATTTTCCGACAGTAAGCTAAATGTCGAGTCATAATCTTAGCTAGAACCAATCAACCACTTCACAAACACTATACAATCACAAGATCTACACTATCGGATTTACACACAATTTGAATCACACAATTACACATGATAATTACAATAGAGATTTGATACTTAGAAGAAGAGAGGAGAGATCACTAAATAACAATTCGTTTCTTGGCGAATACGAATGTTCTTCTCTTATACTTGATAGAGATGAGAGATGAGAAGAAGAGATTAGATCACTTGAAACAAGATCAAATAATGTTAGTGATCAAGAGATTTAGTGAGAGAAAAAAGCTTTTTACAGAGAGAAAAAAGACTGGAAAATTCATGCAAAGAGGTATGTTTTTCTGCCAAAAATAGTGCAGTATTTATAGACAGGATTTCCAACGGCTAGCTGGCGGCAGTCCCAAATATATTTGTGAGCCGCCAGACCTATAAGGGGGGCGCCACTAGACTCCGCTCCTGTTTTTGTCTTTTTGTGGGGAAGGTTGTATATGGTATGGAAGCTTTCATTTTGGGTGGAAAATTTGAATTTCAAATTTATGTTTAAATAAAACTTTTCTTTTAATTAAAAAGTATTTTGTATATTTATTTTTGTGAAAATACTTTTGTAAAAATATGATGGTTAAAAAAATTATTTACTTGATCACTAATCATGCCTACTACTTTGTTTGTACATACCTTAAGTGATCACTAATCTTAGAAATAGAATTTTACGATTAATAATTTGTAAACGTTTATTTTTATCGTAACCGTTGTTACATTTTGTTATTATCAAAACATTGAGAGGTCGAAAAATATAAATAACGTTTTAGACATTATTTGTATTAACAATTTGAATTAAAGTCTACCTAGTACGAGTTGGTGAAAGATGTGAACAATTGGCATAACTGTTCATAAAAGTATGGCCGGGTAGCTACCAAGAATGGACGTGCATTAAATGTTGTTGTACTTTGCCATAGGATTGTTGACACGTCCCAACTACCTCCACAAAGGAAGCAACCTCGTACCACTATAAATAGAGAATGTATGTTGTAGTAAATGCCATCACCTGTATTGTTGTCGTTATTATAGTGCATTTACTACTTTGTCAAACTTATAAGATAGTCAGCTGATCCTATCCACGGGTTTATATAAGTTCGCTTGTAAACTTGATAATCTGTCAAGTTTACTTGTTTAAAGGGTAACCTTACATTATCATTCAACATGTGTGATCCAGAACACTTTGTAATTCTTTGATTTATATCAATAAAACATAACACGATTGAAAAGTTATACCTTGTGTTATTTGTTTTCATTAGTGTTGCATATTTCTATATAGACGTGTAAATTAGTACTTTCACCCTTCTAGCTTGATATAACTTAGTTGCTCCCAAGATAATTTAGACATTTATATTAAGGGCGAAATTTAATCGTGTTATTTAAAGGGAAGGAGCTCCATCAATAATTGTCAAATCTTAATGTGACGAGTAACTCAATGAATTTGGACATTTATGTTAATGGTCGTCCTCTTAACTAACTGAGTTTAAGACTAACTCACAAATAACTCTTTTTATTTACACCCATACATGTATCAATTATTATTAGCATATGCTTACACGAAACTTGAAGTTAAGCAATTTAAGACATAGCGTTTTGGATTTTGTTGTAAAAAATGTAATATTAAATAAACGAGTAAGTTTATAAAACCCAAGAGACAATCCATTTGCAAATGAAGAAATTCGATATACAACTCATGCTTGTTCTTGAACATAACCAAACCTGTTTGCTTATAGGGTTAATTGCGGGTTAAACTAATTCTTCTTTGAAAATCCGATAAACAAGACAATTTGATTCACACCCTACTTGTGATTCATAATAATAATAGTTGTGATTCATAATAATAGGAACTATAATTAATAATTACTACACGATTACCCTCGTATAACGACGACGGTGAATAATAACATGAATTTGTGTGTGCGTATTCCTTTTATAGAAAGTGAGAATAAAAAAGCTTGTGTGATAAATTGTAATTAACAATTTAAATAAAATAACTAATAGATTTTGTTGCCTTTTATAAATATGAATTTGTGTATGCGTATTCTTATACATATGTGTACTTTAGTACCCTCTGAAGAGGGAGGGCTTTACCTGGCATGAGGCATGTGACGGTGAGTTCAAATCACGTAGATTAGCTGGCCAAAAGACCGAAAACAATAGTTTCCAAATAAAATAATATACAAGGTGTTTTAGTAAATAAAAAGTCTTAAAATTTCAGTTAAAAAAATAATACTGCCTCCGTCCTATATTTATTTTCCAGTTTTGACTTTCTAAGTCTTTTTTTGTCAACTTTAACCTTAAATAGTTTTGTTCGAGTTATAATGAAAATTTCACAAATGAAAAATACATTAAAAGCTCAATCTATTCATATATTATGAATCAAATATTAAATAATGCAAACAAGAATATTCAAAGTCAAAGTTGAAAAAAAACCTTAAATTAAATGAGGTGGGTTATTTTGAGAACAAGTTTTAGCCCATATACCAAGGGACTAAACTAGACAATCCATTTCATTAGATTAAAAAGACAAGATTTAAGATTTTAAAAAAAAACATAAAGGGACCAAAAGTGTAAATCTACTAAAACTCACACTAATCACTCCCTCATTATTTGTAGAGTTGACAAATCTTGCCCAAATTGCAAGTAATTGACTTTTTTTGACATTTTGTACGTTTTTACGTTTTTTACATCTTTTTACGTTTTATAGGTTTTGTACGTTTTCGTCTGCTTTCGCACATTTGCACGCGTTTACGCACGTTTCGTCTCTTTTCGCACGTTTTCGCGCGTTTTCGTTCGTTTTTAGACGTTCTCACACGTTTTCTTATGTTCTCGTACAATTTCTTACGTTTTCGCACGTTTTCGTCCATTTTCGCACGTTTACATACGTTTTCATCTGTCTTCACACTTTTCTTCTGTTTTCGCCCACTTTCGCACGTTTTCTTTCGTTTTCACACGTTTTCGTCTGTTTTTGGACAATTTCTTACGTTTTTGCACGTTTTCATACGTTTTCGCACGCTTTCGTCCGCATTCGCGCGTTTTCGTCGGCTTTCGCGCGTTTTCGTCAGCTTTCGCGCGTTTTCGTCAGCTTTCGCGCGTTTCGCCAGCTTTCGCGCGTTTCGCCAGCTTTCGCGCGTTTCGCCAGCTTTCGCGCGTTTTCGCCAGCTTTCATACGTTTTCGCACGTTTTCGCCTATTTTCGTACGTTTTCGTCTGCTTTCGCACGTTTTTTGCGTGTTCGCACGTTTTCTTTCGTTTTCGTCCGTTTTCATACGTTTTCGTCCGTTTTCTTACGTTTTTTGTCCGTTTTCTTATGTTATCGTTTGTTTTTGTACATTTTCGTTCGTTTGTACGTTTTCGCAAGTTTTACTCTGTTTATGCACGTTTTTGTCCGTTTTCGTCCGTGTTCAAAAGTTTTCGGCCATTTGGAGAGGTTTTCGGCAGTTATCAAACGATTTCTTCCGTTTTCATACGTTATCTATCACTGATATTATACCAAAAACCCTAAACCACTAACAACTAAACCATATACCAAAAATCCTAAACCCCTAACCACTAGGTATAATATCACAAGTGATATATATACATAAACTTTAAAATCTATACCAAAAACCCTAAACTCCTAACCACTAAACCCTATACCAAAAATCATAAATCCCTAACCACTATGTATAATATCACAAATGATATATACATAAACTTTAAAATATATACCAAAAACCCTAAACCCCTAACCACTAAATCCTATACCAAAAACCCTAAACCTCTAACTACTAGGGGGTGTTTGGGAATGCTTATTGAAAATAGATTATGCGTTTTCAAAACGAATAATAAGATAATCAACTGTTACAAAACATGGTTTTGAAATATAGTGTTTGGATTTGATTATGTTGTTTGATATCGCAATAATCAGATGATCACTTTTATGAATGTTTGGCAAATTAGATTATTTTGTTATATTCATATGTTAAATGACTAAAAAGGACACTCGTATATATGAGTTATAATTTTATTGATTTTTTATAATGAACAATTTCGTTCCTAACGTTTTTTAACAGGTTCCTAACACATGACAATCTACTTTTCTTATAACTAAAATCTACACTTTTTGTAATATACACAGATACACTTTCGTTCCAAATAAATGACGTTTTTAGTTTTAGGATTTTAGCCCACCGTATAAAAGAGTATTAAAAGAAATTTCTTTTATCACAATCATTCTCACAGTCTCACCTCCTTTTTTACTTCAGCAGTTTGGAAAATCATCATGCTGATCACAATTCCCTTTCTTACACGATTTCCAATTCCTCTGCCTGTTGTTTCAATTCTTCAAGCTGTTGTGTTACATCATTCCAAACTGCATCCTATTTGCATTGCAACATTAACCAAACAAAAATTTAGATGGTGAAACAAATAAACTATTTATGTGGTGAAACAAAGAAGCAGCAAGTAAGAAAAACAACCTGCAACCTCTTTGCTTTCTACGCGCACCTGTGATTCCGCCAACTTTTTCTTTGTTATCGTAGTTTAGATAGCTGAAAGCAAAAAACAAGTAGATGTAAGCAACCAAGTGTCAATAAACAAATTGCTTTCTACGCGCAACTGTGATTCCCCCACCTATTACTTTCAGCCCATTTTATACATATATAAGAGCACACGTAATAATTATATATTGATAATGCAAAAATACTAAAAAGTTTTACAAAATCAGATTGTCTTTGCAAGATATTCTATTATGGATCACAAATTCAGTAGGTGTTCGGAATTGCTTATTGAAATGCTCCTTGTGTTTTTCTTAGAACATGTAAACTTTTTTGAGTGAAGTAAGTTGGTACCAACTTATGTCAATAACTAATAAGCAGATAACCACTTCAAGATTAAGCCATTCCAAACATCCTATAAATTGGTTTTTTCTTTTATCAAACTCGTATAGTGTAACTATTAGTAGCTCGCTAAAACTAAAAACACGGAATTGTTACCTCCATTCTTCTCATATCTATCGATAGACCAAACGCACGATCTCTATTCAACTTCCTTCTCCTTGTTCCTTCACTTTTGGTGAATATGCAAATTAAGAGTAACCGCATATTAAAAGACAATATTAGGTTGTTATAACCCATTAACAAAGACCCACTGGTCTACTAAAGAAATGTTTGTATCTGCGTTTTTAAATAATCTACTTCTTATAAGTTAAGTGTCATGTAATCAATTTCATAGTAGTTGCAATAGAATGATTATCAAATGACGAAACACAAATTTAGCTGATATTCACCGGGTATAATTCATTTACCAAAAAAAAGTTTAACTAATTACCACTTCTAAACAATTGTATCTACTTTTATTTCACAAGAACGTTAGTTTATTTATCAAATATTAATCATTCATGATTGCACATTTACAAACACTCTTAACAATCATTGTTTAATAATAACAAAAGTTCAAACAACAAAAGCACAATCCACGCACATCTCCTACTGCCCAATTTATTACGGTTGATTATATGACTTTGATTATTACAATTCACGTAATCCCAGACACCCATAACTTGAACGCCCCAATCTCGCTACGGTTACTAACATGTATAAATTTATATACACGTCATCAGAAACCCGTCTCCATAAACGCGTCATCAGAAACGCGTTATCAGAAACCATTCATAAAAACGCGTCATCAAAATCCCGTATCCAGAAACCATCTATTAAACGTCATCAGAAACGCGTCACCCGAAACCCTTAATCAGAAACGTGTCATCAGAATATTGATTATAAGGTAAGAAGATTGATTTGAACCCTCATCAGAACGCCCCATTATCAATGCGTCAACAGAAACCCGTTACCATAAACCCGTCATCAAAAACCCATCATAAGAAACCGTCATAAAAAAGGCCTCGTCGGCAACCCTCATCAGAAACACCGCACCAGAAATGCCTTACCAAAAAGACATCACCAGAAACCATTCACCAGAAATCCTCATCAGATCCCCGTCATCAGAAACCCTCATCAGAAACCCTTATCTAAAATCCGTCATGTGAAACTGGACATCAATCCTCATCAGAAACGACTCATAAGGAACGTCACATCAGCAATCCCAATCAATCCTAATCAGAAACACCTAATCAGCAAGCCTCATCAGAAACACACTTGCAACTAAGCAGCAACACCATCAAACTGCTAGTAGTAGCAAGCTTCAATAAAAAGAAGCAAGTATCAGCAAGCTTCAATAAAAAGAAGCAAGCATCAGCAAGCTTCAAGAAAAGAAGCAAGTACCAGCATGTATATCTATAATCCTTGACCGCCATATAACTTGAAATATCCAAAATAGAGGAAAAAATTAAAAATAATAATCATTTTTGTATTTATAAAACATCGATTAAGATTAAAAAAGTATGGTTATTGGAGTAGCGCTACAAAAATGATTTTAACTAAAAATGAGTTGCGCTCTATATGTCAATACTTAAAATGAAAGCAACCATAGCCAACTTGATTATGTCTCGCCATCATATGTCTATGATTTTTCTTTCTTTCGACTTACACTCATTCGCCTGATTTTCTACACAAACACAAAAATCAGACAAATACTGTAATGAAGTTAATAAACCTTTTTACAATGAAAGCACATGATCCCTCAACTACCCGTATTGCCAACTCCAGATTTATGATTTAAGTGATGTGTTATAATAAGAAATTGAGACTCACCTACCAACGAAACCATGGTAAGTGTCGGGAGAAGCATCAACAAAACCCATCGGCAACCCCTATCATAAACCTGCAAAGCCAGCAGAGTATACAATAGTTTTATTCTGATAATATAAACCATATACATAAAAAAGAATGAACTTGAAAACTCAAACATTAAAAACAAAAAATGCACTAACCATCATCATGTTTTCAACAGCTTTGTCAAAAAATTCCAAGTCTTCCTGAATGATTAGAAAATTATCAAAAAAGATGTTATTTTTTGTAATCATACTTAATACACCTTTTTTAAAACTTTATGAATATGAACAGAAAGTATCAGATCAACCAAACCTGAGATTGTCTGACCTGTACTGACCTGATTTGACTTGTTACTCAGCCCCGTCCTAACTGCCGGTATTGACAATTCAATACTTGAGATTTAAGTGATGTGTTATAATACGAAATTGACTCACTCATCAGTGAAACCATGGTAAGTGTCAAAAGAAGCACAAGCAGCACCATGTGCTCATCATCACATAACTCATTTGCTGGCCTGAGGATATCAATCGGGTGTAGTTCATATAAACCTGTGTCAATTAGCAAAGCAAATAAATACTTCATCTTAGAAGAGTGCTATTAGTGAATGATATCACATAGATGAGCATTTAAGTACCCATATCATTATGATCATTAACTTACATGTACATGAGATGTGTGCATATTTATATGTACATAAATAAGCATAAAATTAACACACACAAAAAAGATCGACCACTGCAGTTCTCTACATAATGGCTCAATTTTAACATCCAAGTCTTTCGACATACTGAATTGACTTTTTAAAATTTTCTTTGTATTTATAGATTGATGACCATTACAACAGCAACTACAACATAAGGACGATAACTATTAACATCCAAACCCACAATTATAGCTATCACAGTTATTACCATACCTTAATATGTTCCCAATAATCACCATTAATCTTAACTAACCATATACTCTTATGTATACCTACTCATTCATCCCCTTTACCAATGATTAATACTTTATTACGACTCTAAAGCGAGTACTAATTCCAATTCTAGCATATTACCCATTAAATGTAAAACTTTCCACTTTGTCTAAGTAAATGCTCCTAATTAAACGATAATTTACATAAGTTTTCAAGACCAGTAGAAGTATGGTGGAGTTGATGACCCAAACCTTTCGGATTGAATCAACCAAAACCGTAGAAATCATTCATGTGTATGCCATTCTTGCAATAAAGTTAAAGTCTACATTACCTGCTCCTGCAAAGTTCATGTATTTTAGTTAAGTTACACAAGATGTACATATTCAAATAGTTAAATATATGATAAAGCGCTTCCTTACCATAATAAACCAACCGAGCACCACGTGTAAGAAACTGAACCTTGAATACAGTTGATGTATGTCCTTTAAAGGCTCCCAAACATGAACCATCTGCCTTGGCCAAAACTTTTATACTTTTGTCACCAGAGCCTCACTTGTGAAAATTCAACATATGCACGTTATGTCTTCTTAGTACAACACCAGGAGTTAAATCCGGATGCTTCCATATGCACATTGTGTGATCCTGATTAAAAATAAACATTAAATAAAACAATTTTGTAAACCATTTGTTGAAAATATTTATTTAATTTACATGAGAACCAGTAGAAAGAAGACCGGTTGGTGCAATTGCTACAACATTAGTATCTTTATCGTGAACTGCTCTGACTGCTTTGCTTTTCAAAATAAATGAATCATTCACATCGTCGGGAAGGTCATCTAAACTCCAGACTTTCAGTGTACGATCACTGAAAAGGAGAAATTCAATAATCAATGAATAAATTAATCATTTACAAAAGACAAACATCTTAATCAGTTTTTTATACCTGCTACCACTTGTTGGAATATGACCATATATGAATAATATATGTCCGAAAATATTCTCGAGCCTAAGGGGACGCACACGTTATACGTAAACAATGTTTGCTTAGTGTATTTAATAAACGATCATTATATAACAAGTATTAATAATTAGTTGGTTAAACGTTAAAGGGCTAATTATGAATAAACCAAAGATTGAAGGGTGCGGTTTGACCCCTCCGTATCCTAGACGGCCCAAGCATCATAACCCTAATAGGATTAGGAGTGCTAAGTGTATATATATACATGTTGAGGTTTTTATTTAGATGCATGCTTTAAAAAACCAAAACATGTATATCGTCCTTGTGCTATCTGTGTTGCTCGACCGAACCTTCAATATATTCAAGGCTTTCGATTACTTTGTTCCTCCTTTGTTCGACCGAAGCAAGAAACTTTTCAATATTATTCTAATCTGATCATAAATTAATGAGCTTCAATACTCTCATGACACTTGTTGAACGTGTCGTCGAAACACAGATTTGTAGGAACCTTAATACATGTATGAAGAAATGGCAAAAAGATGGTAAGATTGGTTATCCTATAAGAATACGACACACGTGATAGATCAAGTGATGGGACATTACCTTTTCATTGTTACTTTTTTTTGTCTTGGCCTTTCCTATCCTAGTTCTAATAAAAACATTAGATAAATTACATGATGTCAGCAGTTTTTCTTAACTATACACGTGAAAAACTATATCTTAGATTTTAACCAATGACATAACAAAATAAAAAACGGCCAATGTATTTTTTTGTCCTTTTCTGATTTCTTATAAAAGGTTTACACCTGGAATGTTGAAACATTTGAAAAGGTTGGGGGGACTTAGCTTGGAGGTGATTTAGGTATTCATGTTTCTAAAACAAAACCATACAATGGAATGAAGATGTTTTCGCAGATCATGATATTAGGTTTTTTACGAATGAGTGTATGTATTTGGGATAGCATGTAACATGATTTTAGGGTTTTGATAAAAAATTGAGATGCGTACTGTATTTGGGATGCGTATAAACTTTTTAGAAGTATATTTTGTTTAGGAAATATATTGGATCTATATTTGAAAAATCAAAGATATACAATTATTCTAGTTACTTTATTATTAATGTTTTGGTAGTAAACCAAAATATAAATGTTGGAACGTGGGATAAACAAAACAAAAAAAAAAAAAAAAAAAAAAAAAACAAAAAAAAAAAAAAAAAAAAAAAAAAAAAAAAAAAAAAAGAAAAAAAAAAACATGTTACACTGATACAATCCCAGTAGGTATGAGTTAAACTGCAAGGCTATATATTTCAAATTCAAATTTTAGTGTAAAAACTGGTCGAATTTTAGTGTAAAATTGTTGGCCACAGTCATCGTTGAGGTGATTCCGTATGATTCATATTTAAACCTTTAGCCATATATATGATGCTCGCCTTGCTTTAGACCTAAACAATAAATACATAATACATGTGACTTTTTTAATTTAAACAAATTGCTCCCTTAGTCTCTTTATGATATCCTATATTCATTTTTCAATTTTCAATAATTACATGCGATATTTTCTAATTAGACAAAGCCTCATGGTCATGGTGATGTTCATGCTCTTCTTTATTCAAGTGGCCTTCTTAAAGAATGGTATGCAAAGCCTCTTATTTCATGGTTTTTGATTTTATAGCCTTTTTAGATTTTAGAGTTAATATTGACCATATTAATCCAGTTTTGATCCATTTGAAATTTCTAAAACTCGTCTCAGTTATAAACCTTTGAAATACTTGACAATATTTTGCAAGAAAGATGCTGGTTTGAGATGGGTGTCGTTATTTCAAGATACAAATGGACTTCTTTTCGAGGTTGACCCGATAGTATAAAGATTCATTGTTCACATGGGCATGAGTTTTAATGTTATATTTATTTGTTTATTGTATAGGGCAAGTGAGTGCGAGTAAAGAATACCATGTGAATTCTCTTGCTGTTCCTCGAAAGGCCAAAGAGGCTAATGGAGGCATTACCAAGCTCACTCATACAGATGGTACATTGTGTTTACCATAATGCTTATGCGTACAGTATATATGATCATGCACCAACTGATGGATCAAAGATTAAGTTTAGTTAATTGTTGTTGTTTAATCAATACTAGTTATGATGCCCGTGCACGCACGGGGTTTTGACATGAATCATTTTTAGTTTACATTTTACGCACGAGTTCTTGATATGTTGTGTTTTTTTGTTAAAGATAATTATAATCTGATGAGTTATTAATTTATTAAATATGTTTATCATTGTCGGATTGTTAGTAACAAAAACTTTAACCGTTACAAACAATGATCTTATTATGTATATCTTTTGATACTTCAAGTCTATATGCAAGATAGATGTTTCGTTTTGTGGGCTTGGTCGTAAGACAAAAAAAATTACATTTTCGTGACATGTAAATTATAGTTTCTTTATATGTTTGTTGTTTCATTATAAGGTTAGCAACTTACCGCCTTATATTCGTTCTTTGAGATACTTAGATGTTTTGCAAAAGTTAGTCTCACCGTTTGTACAGATGTTTATGTTGGTCCCTAACGACACTTGGTAACTTTTTAGTTAATTTTTCGGTGTCTTTCGTAATCACGTGAACCTGTGAAATAAACATGAATGAAGATTATAAACGATGTAGACTTATAATCAATGTTTTAAAAACCGGTTTTTGAATCGACTCGGTCGAGCCATCGGGTCACGGTTCAACCGGGTTTTTCAGCCAAAACCGGCATCCGGTCACCCTACCGGGTCATGGGTCAACCGGTTCAACCGGCCAGGTCAACCCGGGTTTTAAAACACTGCTTATAATGTATTTGAGGTCATGGAATGCTAAACTAAGGAATCAAGATACATAGTTTCATCTAGAATCAAATTTCTTTTACAAAGTTACCACTCCTTTATCACATTCCAAACGGGCTTAGATTTGATAAACGAAGTCTTCGTTATTGTTGTAGCAGATTGAGATTATTATATATTTACCATCTGAATTTCCATTCTTTTAAGCTTACATTATTTTACACATAATGCTCATCCTAAGTTAAACACTACAGGACTATATTCAAAAATGGTTAGTTTTGAAAAATTCTAATATGTGCTAATTGTTGCTATTGACTAAGACGTGATTAGTGGCATTATGAAGCATGTGATTGATTTCTTTCATCAAAGAAAAGATCCATTCAATGTACAAAAAGCATCGAAAGCTAACTCTTGGCCACAATCCTTCGAACCTACCATAATTTTCTCTGTCCTATATTTTTAGAATTTTGCAAGAAAATAATACCAGTTGACACATATTTGCTTAGGTCGATAAGGGGTATCGAAGTGCCGCAGCAAAGGCCTTACTGGGTTCGAGTAATAAAAGCATGCAACAAATACAGTTCGGTAGTCCTTATGAGTTCTTTGCCCTGGTACACATTTTTCTGGGCAACCTCCCTGGATAGAAAAATAAACAATGTTTACCGAAGAAATTTAAACCATAATCGCTTTAAGGCGGGATGATTGAATATGACCTTTTTTTATTATGACTGTATCGTTAAAAGAGCATTCTTTCATTTTCGGTTTGCCATTATTCAACATGAATCCATGTAATGTAGCAAAGACTATACAAAGGTCACGGTGTGGGCAAGATCAAGTGTATGCGTTGCTGTATGCCAAATCTGCATTGATTCGATGGTATGAGTTAGCATAAGGGCAAGAAAAGAGATATATTTTTTACTGCATACATAAAGTCAGCTTCAAATCATATTGCTTAAAAGAGTATTGCTTTCCATTACAACTTAGGTCATGACTTTGTTTTAATATTATTACCTGTTCTCAGATGGTTAGTCTAATAATCCTTATCACCAAACACTCTACAGCTAATCAACTAATCGAAACCACTTTAATTGCATTATCCAAAAACAATAAGCCTACAAACCTTAAACAAAGATACTCAAACATCCTAGTTAATCAGAAAAATCAAAACTCATAATATTTGCATTGATTTAATCTAAAACTAGTTGAGGATTTTCCCTATAAACATAAACTAAAATTAAGCCCTAAATGTGAAGTCTCTAAAATTAGTTAGAGATTTTCTCAAAAAACATAGTATCATAAGAATATGTATATACTTTTGCATATGTGAAGTACTAAAGGTGGCAGTTTGAACGTTATTTAGATTCGGTTGATTAGTATAAATGTGTCAAAATAAAAGATAAATATTAAAAATCTCAAATAAATGAGTCAAAAGGGGTTGAAAGTCCATGTAGTCTAAGTTCTTTCACTAACAAGATTTCGAATATGACTTTAAAAATTCAAATATCGTAAAATGTAGTATTTATTTATAAAATGGATAAAAATGTGGGGGTCATCAACCGACTCATTCAAAGATACCCATATATTAATCATGTAACACAAAATAAGAGTGTTGGAATCGACTCCTGGGACTTACAGGGGAGGCAAGAACGTTATCCTCAAAATAAGGTGACGCTCCGATCTTGTTTCTGATGAAGTCTCTTCCTTGTGAGCTTAAACTGGTGATTTAAACATTGAAGAGCATGGAAACAAAGATAGAAAGTAGATGCTTGAATCGATTAGTAGATATAGTGTTCGTTCCTTTGTCGGACTTGAACGGCGTAATGTCTTTTTCATAGTATCGCTGCACGAGGAAATATAACTCTTCATAGTTGAGACATTTGATAAGCTAATAAAGAGTGGTTTTGTAGAGAGATCGTTAGCACGAATAGACCTTTGGACATAACAAATAATCTCTTGGTTTATGACCGTACGCAATGGCATATTGCGAGAGTACCGTATACGACTATAGCAATAACAATATGCGTGTACGATGCTAGAGGAGAAATTCGAAATGCAACCTTAATCTTGTAGGTTCATACTGCTAAGCCCTGCAATGTATTTAGCTAAACATACACAATTTAAATCCTGTGCACAATAAAACGTTAAAAGGTAAATAAGCTGTCAAAAAGTAGTTAGTCTCACTGTTGTCACAACGTCTTAGTGCAGCTTGTACTTAGAAACAAAACAAACAACACTTATTGCAAGTTAGTTATCGCTTATTTCGGGTTTAAATAAAATAGAAGTGTATTATGTTCAGAATATTATCGATGGACGATGGATGATGCAAATGAGTTTATCAAATTGTTAAAGATTTTGTTGTGTGATCGTAATATTTGGGTTTTATGTGCTGGCCTAAAACTAACACAGTAATTATGCAATGCACACGGTTTTGATTATTATATTATCAACATGGACCAAGTCGGTTCCAGATTTTTTATTAAAAATTTATAGTTAACATTTGTTTAAACTTATTAGGGTCACCTCAAATACTTTTATAGAGTTTAATATGGGTGACCGAACTCAATATAGCTCGAAATATTTAGTCGGATTCTGTAAGTTGTTTTCTTTCAAACCAATAACCTTTATTCGGGTCAGGCCGGAGAGTACACACGTTCCATAGGAGGAATGGTACAGTGGTTATGCAAAAGAGTGTCGGACTAAGGACATGAGCTATCGATAGTTGAGGCAAAGGTGATGCCTAGCATTATTTAGCGATATTATTTCATGATTTAGGATTAATGAACACCAAATATGTAGTGGACCATTTATATAGAAAAAAGATGACACACTATAACTCAAAACGGGGTAAATGTGGTTGTATGTGTTGATTAACATCAAACTTAGATAAAAAATAGTTGACTACACTACACATTGGGTTAAACTCTTGTTGATAAGTCTACCCAAGCACCCCATAAACTCAGATAACTGACGATGCAAACACCGACAATATAGATCCATTTTTTTAACAATTAAACAAAGTTTAATGATTCATATATGTAACAAACCTGGTTCGAATACCAAGTGATTATTTTTTCCGGTTTTCATACAATAAGTATCCAATAAGAAGAAATAAATATATTAAGCTTAACATATAGACTACCAATTATTTTGATCGATAATAAATTATTTACTTATAAGAAAAAGAATACCCTTATGTAGGATCGGAAAGAAGACTTTTAAGATAGGAGGGTTGGAACTGACAATAATTACGTAAATTCTCTGTTTGTGTTTGTAATATAGGAATTGATTTGGTTAATAAAATGGAATTTGAGACATAGTGAAAATATGATTTGTAAACAAAAACATTGTTGTCATTCACTTGCATTTAAGAATGTATAAATTATATTAGTGATGCTAGCATACTTAGTAATTTGACAAAGACAGGGAGTATAATATGTTTGCAAACACAAACCAATGATAAAAAAAATCAAAAGTCTAATCCAAATAAATTATTATCTAAAAGAACAAATCAAAAATCAGAGCAAAAATAAAACAATATTTGTATAAATTACATACCATTGATGAATACATTTGAACAGTTAACACAAATTCATTAGAGATCTACGATATGGATTTGTGGGCAATTGAATTTATTTTTGGGAACAAAGTGAATTTGATTTTTGTTTAAGGGAACCGAAGCTAGAAGGGAACGACTGTTAGGGTTCGGGAAAAGAATTGCAAATGTCTCCATGATAAGGAGCGTTCTCTTTTATGAGTTTTATATTTGGTCCAAAACTACTGGACATGAGCTGCAAAGTACGTGTGTGTTTCTAAAAAAAATTACGTCTCTGATCAAAAAACGAATTTACAAAACCTTTTACCAAGTAAGGAAATATTTAATCTTTTTAATTAAGCATATTAAAAGTAAATAATTAATAATCAAAAAAATATTACTAAATTAAGTATGATTTGATTTTTTTGAAATACAAATACCCCACTTGACGTTTTCCGTTATTAAGTAAAAGATATGAGTTAAAAAAACAACGTGTATATATAAGTTATGAGTTAAAAAAGCAACATCTATAACCTATATAAAATAAGCTTTTGAAACTTTGATCTTGAGGGAAAAAATTGTAAAAACGACACCTGGAAATTGAGAAATAATCAACGGCTAATAACAAGCCACAATTAATGCTCCAAAAAATAACCTTCCAAACATCACCTACACGCCTCTCACCTTAAATCAATTACTATACCTAGATCTTTGAAGGAAAAAAACACAGAGAAATTCATTAACAAACATAGGACGATGCCCAATCTAATAATTCATCGTTTGAATCATCCACAAGAAAACCCTAAAAGGGAGCGTGTTTCGGTGTAATAGGCGGGTCGATTATTGTCGGCAAATGATTACAACGACCTAATTGATGCCTGATTCGTGATACTATCAATTGCAGGTTATTAATTGAATCGGCTGATCCTCACTTCCATCATTCAAAATAATCAACGGTTGTTCTTGTGTAGAGTAACCTCACATTTAATTTTCACAACAAACACCATCAAACAAATCATAAGCCGTATCTCCTCGATTCACATTCATGAGATCAAAAAAAATAAACGCATCCCTAATCACAAATTAGATTCAAGAAAACACAAATGAATCGTTACCCAAATCAACACCCTATTAAAAAAACCCGGCTGATATGGTGTAATTTTTTTTATTTACGTTTTCCATTGTGTTGAATTAATTTGGCTACGAGAAAGAGGAACTGAAATGGATGAATCATTTGTATCATCAAGAAGAGCTGCTTTACAGGCCGATCATCTGAACAAGAAAAATTAGTAAGCATCAATATTTTCATCTAACCTTGATTAATTCTCAGTTCTCACCCATTTATCACAATTCTCGATTTGTCATCTTACATTATCTTTCTCTTATTCTAGACCGTCGAGTTTTGGCGTGAAGCTGATATTATCTCAAAGCTCCATCATCCCAATGCAATGGCATTTTATGGTGTGGTACAAGATGGGGCCCGATGGTACGTTAATGACTGTCACAGACTTCATGGTTGATGGCTCGCTAAGGCATGTCCTACTTCACAAAGATAAGTAACAATTCCTCTTTTAACTGACTTTATGCTTCCATAATACCAATACGAAATATTAATTTCATCTTTTAGTTCTGTAAGTTATATATATTTTTATCAGGCTATTTGCAAAAAAGGTATAGAATACCATTTTTTGCCCCAAAAATGATTTTCCAGTATTTTGATATTTTTTTACTTTTAATTATTTTGATTTAGGGAAACCCGCGTACAGGTTACATGTCAAAATGATGTTTTGATATCTTTGACCATGCTGGCTTTTTTTACTGGGGCTGAGAAGCTTGACTTTTATTGAATTTCTGGGCTAAAGCATAACTTACATGAAATGTAAATTGGAGCAGTGTTGGTTCCTTTTTCCGCATATCAACCCATTTTTTTCTTTCTCAAAAATAAAAATATCAGATAGGTGTATCAATAACTTAAGTATTGACAGAATTGGTTGATAACTTACATGTTTCTTTTCTGTGATTTACATGCATCTTGATCACCGCAAAAGGCTTATAATTGCAATGGATGCAACCTTCGAAATGGAATATCTACATGCCAAGAACATTGTTCATTTCGATTTGAAATGCGACAATCTTCTGGTTAACATGAAGGATTCTACACGCCCTATTTGCAAGGTTATCACAGGATCAATTATTATTATTCATTTCTTACCCAATTCTTTCTAACATACTTTTTAATGACATTTTATGATTTTAACTCCATACTTATTAAGCGTAACACTTTGGTTTCGGGTGGAGTAAGGGGAACTCTACCATGGATGGCTCCGGAGCTACTAGACGGTGGCAGCAATGAAGTTTCTGAGAAGGTAAATATGAGCCGCTAAAGCTTTGTTTGTGTATTTTATGTAGCACCTATTTCTAACTTCTACTCCCTCCGTCCCATATTAAGTGTCCATTTTTGACTTTTTGAATTCTTTTTTCATAAACTTTGACCGTAAATATT
>BQNB010082089.1:0-29433 GCA_026074375.1 Tanacetum coccineum | reverse complement strand
GATATACCTGGACTCACTTCTTGAGGTCCAAAGACGAAACACCTAGAGTTCTCATTGATTTCCTCACACTTGTCCAAAGAGGACTTCATGCTCAAGTTATATGCCTTGGTAACACATGGAAAGGATACTGGTAGTACATGATGCTTAGGCAATTTAATTAACCATGGTAGATTACATGTTTTTCTTATAAATAAACTTTGAATTTTAATACTTGCATTTCCTTAAAATCTAACATATGATGGAGTGATTATATACATAGAAGTTATAGAATTTTGGGTAATGGGTAGGATGGTGGGTATTTGTTGAAGCGTAGAAAATTTTTAGTGGTTCTGGGTATGCCTGAATGTATTTTATCACGAAACGTAAACACTTTACGTAACCAATAAACATAAAATGTGCAAAGTTAATAATTATCCTCTAAATAATTATCTAACACTTGCTTGACGTAAACATTTAATTGTTTGATGCCCGTTTATGTTGAATGCTCATTTTTAGTTTACGTGATTTAACTTAACGATTAGCATTAAAAGCAAACGCATACAAGACTAAAAATAAATAATGAAATAAATGACGCCATACAATGACCTAAAACACGGGGTGTTATAGTCTTCCCCCGTTAAATGAGCCTTGTCCTCAAGGCTTAAGACGCGACACTTGATGACGGTGCGGTCTTTGCGAGGAGATGCGGACATTTCTTCCGGAATTGATCTTCACGTTTCCATGTGAACTCAGGACCTCTCCTAGAGTTCCATCGAACCTTAATAATTGGAACACGGCTTTGCCTTAACCGTTTGAATTCTCGATCCATGATTTCTACGGGTTCCTCCACAAAATGAAGTTTGTCATCAATGTGTAGTCCATCCAACGGAACGGCTAATGGTTCGTTGGCATAGCATTTCTTCAAATTAGATACATGAAACGTATTGTGAACCCTGCTAAACTCTTGAGGAAGCTCAAGCTTGTAAGCAACGGCTCCAACTTTTTCAAACACCTTGAAAGGTCCAACATATCTAGGTTCCCCCGTTTGCCAAAACGTACTACTCCTTTCCAAGGCGAAACTTTAAGTATAACCTTATCTCCAACTTGAAATTCCATCGGCTTACGCTTTAAATCGGTGTAACTCTTTTGTCGATCACGAGCGGCTTGAATTCTTTGCCTGATCTGAATGACCTTCTCGGTTGTTTCTTGTATTATTTCTGGACCAGTGAGTTGAACTTGTCCAACTTCGGCCTAACAAACAGGTGAACGACACTTTCGACCGTAAAGTGCTTCAAATGGTGCAACCTTAATGCTAGCGTGATAACTGTTGTTATATGAAAAATCGACCAATGGCAAATGTTTAACCCAACCATTTCCAAAGCCGATCACACAAGCACGTAGCATATCATCGAGAGTTTGAATAGTCTTGTCGCTTTGTCCGTCAGTTTATGGATGGTATGCAGTAATTATATCCAAATTTTTACCCAAAGCCTTCTGATGACCTTCAGAAATTTGATGCAAACCTAGGGCCACGATCACAAATGATTAGGACAGGTATTCCATGCCTTGTGACTACCTCCTTTAGGTACAATCTTGCCAATTTCCATGGGATCAGTTTCCCTCATTGGTACAAAGATAGCAGACTTAGTAAGTCGGTCAACAATCACCCAAATCGTGTCATACCCTTGTGACGACTTAAGAATCTTCATGACAAAATCCATAGTGATATTGTCCCACTTCCATTGAGGTATATCGGGTTGCACCAACAAACCCGATGGCCTTTGATGTTCAGCCTTGACCTTAGCACATGTCAAACATTTGCTAACATAGGTGGCGATGTCGGCCTTCATATTGGGCCATCAATATAGCTTCTTCATGCCCTGATACATCTTGTCAGAACCCGGATGGATAGAGTATTTTGACTTGTGGGACTCGTGCATAATCACAGTCCTTAAATCACCATAACATGGCAACCAACTCCTACCGTTTAAGCATAGAGTTCCGTCCGCGCGAGGTTCCAACTTTTCCTTCGGTATATCCTTCCTGATCATACCTCCTACATCTTCGTTTTTAAGATTTTCTGGTTTCTATGCTTCGGTTTGAGCTTCAAGATTTGTTTAGGAAGATCCAAGACAATAGTCATCACCAAGGCTCGAACTCTTAATGGTTTAATTCGCTCTTTCATGCTCAAAGCATCAGTAACAACATTTGCTTTCCCCAGGTGATAACGAATCTCACAGTCGTAATCACTGAGCAACTCTAACCAACGACGTTGCCTCATGTTCAACTCCTTCTGTTTTAAAATGTGTTGTAAACTCTCGTGATCAGTGAACACCGTACACTTCGTTCCATACAGAGAGTGCCTCCAAATCTTTAGAGCGAACACTACTGTTCCAAGTTCCAAATCATGAGTCGTATAGTTCTTCTCATGAATTTTCAGTTGGCGTGATGCATAAGCAATCACCTTCTCTCTTTGTATCAACACAACGCCCAAACCTTTGATCGAAGCATTGCAGTATATGATAAAATATTCGCTTCCTTCAAGTAAAGCCAGATTTGATGCACTACACAACTTCTGCTTAATTAACTGGAACACTGCTTCTTGTTTGTCTCCCCAATCAAACTTGACCTTCTTCTGAGTAAGCTTGGTCATTGATTTGGCAATCTTCGAAAATTCTTCAATGAATCTTCGATAATAACCGGCAAGACCTAAAAATTGACGAATCTCTGTTGATGTCTTAGGAGATGCCCAATCTTTAATGGATTCGATCTTGGCGGGGTCCACGTGAATGCCTTGACTATCAATCACGTGACCGAGGAACTGTACTTTAGGAATCCAAAATTTACACTTAGAAAATTTGGCATACAACTCCTCATTCTTAAGCAATTCTTAGATTAACTTAAGGTGTCCTTCGTGTTCTTGCTTGTTCCTTGAGTAGATCAGAATATCATCAATAAAGACAATTACGAATTTATCCAGATATGGTTTGGACACCCGATTCATGAGGTCCATAAATACCGCCGGTGCCTTTGTCAAACCAAACGGCATGACTTGAAATTCATAATGTCCATATTGAGTTCTGAAAGCGGTCTTTGGAATGTCTTCTTCACGAATCCTCAGTTGATGATAGCCCGACCTCAGGTCGATCTTCGAGTAAACACTCGACCCTTGAAGTTGATCGAACAAATCAGAAATTCTCGGGAGCGGATAACGGTTCTTCACCGTGAGCTTATTTAATTCCCGGTAATCGATGCACATCCGAAATAGTGTTGATGAAGAGGTGTAAATACTCGTCTTAATCCTCCTCTTACGTGCTAGGTCAATTTGTTAATTTAACATAGAATTTCATTGGTACGGGTCTCAATTCCTTGATGACGTTTAACTTGCCGGCGGGTTGTCCTAGGGTGACTATTGATACGTCTTCGCCTTTTTGGCCTAGGATTTTGTATAAAATGATGTCGACTTTATATAGTAAAGTGGTGTTGGTAATTTTTTTTGCGTGAACAGTAACCCCAACGGTTACTTCCTCCTTTTAAATACCAAATTTTTATCCTCCATTTCTCCACACAACACTAAATCTTTCACTTAAATTTTCTCTTATCCAATCCTTAAAAATGTTGCATATCATTACACTCTCGGCGATGGCGAGCGCGGTAGCACTCGGCATTTATCTTGCCTACGTCCCATACGAAGAAGAATTTCAGTATTTGGCCTTTATTCTAGCGATTCTCGCGCCCATCATCGTCCTTGCTATTGGCGTGGATCTCTTTTGGAAGGAATATATATTATTGTTAGGGGAGGGTTGTAATAAAACTTGTATTTCCTTTTTGGTTCTCATGTAATCTTATTTCTAAAGAAATAAACGGATGTTGTGGCAATAAATCTATTTGTTATTTTTATGCCTTTCGATAATTTCGTTACCACTCTTGGTAACTCGTTTGCATTCCCCTTCTAAATTGTTTTAACTTGAGCGTTCAAGAGTAGTGACATTGGTGTAATATTTATTGTTGCATCTAAGGCTCGGCTTCTAGCGGGCTTTATTCGTTCCCTTTGGCTTAACGCGTCAGTTATAACATTTGTTTTTTGTAAAGTGGGGTAAGAATTTACCAAGTTATTATGATTATTAGTTTGGTTCCTTGTGATAAATACGTTTTATGAATATACTCACAAAACTTAACATAAATAGAAAATTGTTTCTTGACAAGAAGTTTTAAGGTGACTACTCTCAGCATGGCGTGGTCCTTTCTGAATTATACATAGTTGATCAGGCCATGTATAATTGAGGACTAACGATGCATTTTTCATTTTCGTCAAAATAGCGTTATGATTTCATGATATTTGAGAGAGTGGGTTGCCCAATTGATTTAGGGAATTAAAGTAAATTTGAAGAAATTTTCACAACACATTGATTTGATAGATAATTTGAAATCATTCGTACAACGGAAATTTAAGAGAATACAACGAGAACTCCTAAGGAGATAAAGTGTAAGATAGTTCCAACTTAGGGTTTACTAGGCAAAGCGAGACAACTTTCTCTTTTAAGCTTCGATCTCATCATCAATGTTGTTAAGGTCTTGTTCGGTTTCTCCTCCTCCTAATGCATGCACCACTCTACGTGCTCCAGTACCTCCAGTTTGGTTTTCATGGTTTTGGTTCTTTCGCTCTGGGCAATCACTCCTGTAGTGCCCTTGATTCCCACATTCATAGCAAGTAGCCTTCTGACTTGCCCTAGTGCCCCTTTTGTTGTTAGTAGTATTGGCATTTATAGAACTCCTACAGTCACGGGGCCAGATGGCTAACTCTGTGGCACTTGTGGCATTTAGGAGCACATGTACCATCATGGTAATAGTTGCATTTAGAACACAACGGCTTAGATCCACCGTAATGTTTCTTCTCCCAGTGCCCTGCAGTGTAAGCTCTGCCAGTATTTTGCCTCTTGTTTGGCTGTTGTTGGTTTTGATTGTTCTTAGAAGTGTTATCCAACTTCCTCTTGTTCTCAGCCTGGCGTTCAGCAAGAGTGCTGATCTTTTTGTCCATTAGTTTGGTTGCAAATTTAATTGCATCTTGCATTGTCTTAGGCTTAGATGCCATCACCATTCCATGAATCATGTCCACACGGTTATGAAACTTCACTATTGGACACACACTCTTGTAGTGTCTCGGACTTCCACACTCATAACAGGTGCGAGTTTGTTGATTCCTAGCAGCAGCAAGTGTTTTACAATTTTGGGTTATGTGGCTAACCTTCTTGCAATTTCCGCACTTTATAGTGCACGATCCATTATGGTGAAATTTGCACTGGTTGCACAGCGGTAGAGATCCATCATATGCCTTCTTGTTGATTGGCCTAGTAGTGTGCGCTCTAGGCACCTTATACCCTTTGTTTTGTTGGCTCGAGCTCCCATTGTGGTTACCTTCCCACTTCCTCTTATTGCTAGCATTCTCTGCTACCTTGTCTTCTTGTTGTTTGGTCTGGCTCACTGACTTGCGGGCCATATTGGTTTTTGTCTCATAAATAGCAATAGCCTCGATAGCATTAGCCAGTCGTTGGGCTACGACCTGCTTAATTTCTTCAACACTCATCCCTTGATTAACAGTTGTCATTGTTCTTCAAAGTTGAAAGAGTAATAAGATAAGATTAGTTTAGTTATCCTAGTCGTGCTCCAAAAATAGAGTGTTACGAGATGATGTATGGTAAATATGAATATGCGCCCATTTTCTTCAAAATCTCAAAAAAATATAAAATTAGTTTAATTCCCAAAAGCCGTGCTCCAAAAATAGAGTGTTACGAGATGATGTATGGTAAATATGAATATGCGCTCATGGCATAGATGAATGATGGTAAGATATCATATTTGATAGCTTAATGTTTAGGTAGCGTTTAGGACCTACGAGCTTATAGTACTACCTTGCCTAAAGAAATGTTCCAATATTTATATAAATAACCCTTATATAAATAATTGTAAAGTATGTGTGAAAGAATGTAAACTCATCTTTGTATATATATGTAAGACCCTCATAGTAATGTACATACTATAATATGAACACGTATATGAATCATGTAAGCATCTAGTAAAACTAACTAATGCAAACAACTAGTGTATGTATGTCCCGTGAAAACCCCTTTGTATGAATACAATGTTTGAAAATATCAACAAAAAGGACAAAAATCAAACCAAAACGGACAAAACCAAGCACGGAATGGAAAAGCGTGAAAAAGTAAAAAAGTCAAAGTTAAAAAGTCAACCAAAGTCAACCCCGACAAAGTCAAAGTCAAAGACGGAGCCGAAACCGAAGAAATACTTAATAGGCCCACCCGTACCCATCTAATGGGCCGGGTCAGCCCATTAATGTATTATATGAAAACCATTACAAGTTCTATACCCAAAACCCACTTAACAGCTGTTATCCCATTAACCTATTAACCCTTTTGCACCATTAGTCCTTTAGGGACTGTAGTTGCAACAACAATAAACAACCTCAGGGGTCAAAACTGCAAAATCCCCAAAGTTATATCACCACAAGGACTAGTCATGTAATACCACATATCAAACTCAGGGGCCATATCTGTCAAAACCCTAAACTTTTACCATGTTCCCCTAAAACGTATAAACCTAATGCCAATCTTTCACTTTTCCAAAATTTACCCTATAACAAATTAAAACCAGAACAACCCTTCCCGTGCCAAAATTTCCCTTGTTCACCTCTGGTCCCTCTCAACCCCGACAACTCTTCACATACCCCCACAACACATCCCTTTCCCTTGAACCCTACCTTACAATGTCAATGCCAAGTTGGCAATCCTAAACCCACCTATTGGACAAAGAGAAAGACAAGAAAATAAAGGGGTGTGATCAAACAACTTGGGCACAAAGGCAAATCAAGGGCTATGATTGATTGTTGATCTCTCTCACACAAGAAACACAAGAATTGAAGCCTCACTCAGAGGAAACACAAGAGTGAAGACCAAAACCTTATAGCTTTAGTATAAATATAGTCCTTTGTAGCTTATAGAAAGTGTCGAATTTTTGTGTTAAGTCAAAAGCTTGTAAACAACATTTGTACCATTTTTAAATACTGCATTTTAATATATTGTCATTTAACTTTCTTTGTCATTTAATATTTGCATTTTAAATAATTGACATTTATAAGTTTCTTTGACATTATTGTCAATTAAGCTTAATTGTCTTTTAAATACTGTTGTAAAGAGACTGTATATAAGCTTTTAAGTCATTTAATAGGCCTATCTAAAAGTTTATTTTATATTATGTCAAAAATCAAAAAAATCCAAAAATAGAATCAAGAACCTGTCAAGCAAAGGAGCAAGGTTAGAAGGTGGCCTTGGGTTAGAGCTTCAAGGGAAGCACATAGGAAGGAATAAGGTTTTTAAGCTTTTGAAAGCTATTGTCTTGCCATAAGCATAGACTTTTAAGTTTCCTTTAAATTTTTGGCTTATTTTACTATTCATTTGTCTTTATCGTGCTTAATTGTAGCTTATGCCCTTCTTATTTATGTTCTCTTAATGCTTATTTGACCTTTATTCGTGCTTTGTATCATTTTGTTTAAGTTTTTTGCTTTTTAAACGTGCCATTTTTTTTTCCTTATAAATCTGCTTATATCTTGTTTTGCTTAGTTACTGCTTATTTGTTTTTCCTTTTTGCTCATTCTTGCTTAAATTGGTTTATACACTCATTTGTCTTTAAACCTCATTGCTTAAAACCTTCAAAATCAGCTTAAAATTTGAGTTTAAGAAGATAAAGGGGTGTTTGGGACAGTGGGTCAAAAAGGGTAAATTTGTGTTAAAAACCTTATGATTTTTAATATTGTAATTTACTTTACCTATCATTTAAAATTATTTTCATTTAAATTATTGCATTGTAATTTTTTTCAAGTTAATGAAATTTCAAGTTTTTCTTTAAATATTGTCATTTACTTTAATTTTCCTTTAAATTATGTCATTAAGCTCTTACATAAGCTTCTGGTTCATTAAAAGCTAATATAAAAGCTTGTTTATAATTCTGTCTTAAAAAATTTTTAAATAACAAAAAAAATCCACTCCTCAATTACCTCAGATTATTTTGGAAGAAAAGCCAAACTTAGAAGGGCTTTTAAGACCATACTAGCTTGCCTTTGACAAGCTAAAGCTTGTAGATTAGCTTCTTGTAAGCTTATTTGCCCTGTTTTGAGCAAGGGCTTTGTAAGTTTCCATTTTTTTATTTTTTAAGTTTTTGCTTATTTACTTTTCCTTTGCTTATTACTGCTTATCTTCCTGCTTATTATTGCTTATTATTGTTGTTTTATGCTATTTGTCTTTATGTCCTTTACTTAAGTTTTGCTTAAAACTGTTAGATTTAGCTATTTATACTGCTTATCTTTGTTTGCTTGTTTAAAGTGCTTATTCTCTGTTGAAATTTGCTTATTATTAGATAATATTACTTTGTTATTATCTGGTTTCAAAACTCCTTGCTTAAATCGTTAAAAACACTTTAAAAATGGTTTTTGATCATTTAAAGGGGTGTTTGGGTTAAGACCTCAAAGTGGTCAAATTGGTTAAAAAACCTTTTGGGTCATTCATCCAACTTTAAAAAGATCATTTAAGTAATTTTAATCAGTTTTAAAAAAAGTTTTAAGGTTTAAAAGCTTGTTTTTAAGTTCTGTCTAAAAGGTTTTCAAAATTGTGGATTCAAAAACAGTTTTATACAGCTTATTTGATTAAGACTCTTTAAACAGCTTTTAAGTGTTGTATTGGTGTTGTTTTTAGTGTCAAAATGCAGTAGGATTATTGTTGGTTAAGAGTCTTTTGTCACTTTTGGTTTGGCATGAAATTTTCAGTTTTTAAGTTTTCAAAAGCCATTTTTCCTTCTCATTTTAGCTTAGTTAAAATTAATTTTAGAGTCTGCATTTTTGAGCATAAGCTCATTTTTTGTCTATCTTCATCTGTTTTCATTAAAGTTGTGTGTTTACAACTTATTTATAAGCCGTGTAAAAATTTTTAGAAAAAAAAAGGCAAAAAGGGAGGAAAGGGGAAGTCTGGGGTGAGCTAGGCTCGAACCCCAGACCTCTACCCTCTCAACCAAGTTTTAACACAACACACAACACCACTAGTGCCCTTGGGTCTTTTTCGTTTTCTTTTGCATGCTTTATTCTTTCATCACCTTTTTATTTAGTTTAGCTTATAAGCTGTTTTTGCTTTTTAACAGCTTATTTCGATAAGCTGTTTCCACCTTTTTATTTTTCTTAGGATCTTAACTGTTTAATGCACTTTCCTTGAATTTTTTAGATTTTTATAAAATAGTTTAGTATTTTTAATCATTTTATTTCATTTAATTCATAAAAAATTATAAAAAGTCAAAAAAATATAATTCTTTTTTTTAAAATTTTCTTTTATCAAATAGGACTTAGGAAAATTAAATTTGCATTCATAGGATTAAAATTGTAGAATTTAGGTTTTTAATAAACGAGTTTTGATCCCGGGTTCGTTTTTAGGTTTTTAGCTTATATTTCTTTCGTTTTAAGGTTTCTTTTCCTTGTTTTTGCATTTTAATTGTAGAAATATAATCCGAATCACAAAAATCATTGAACCATTCAAAAACGCGATCACGAACTTATTCCCGATTTTCAATTCACACCTCGTTGGGAAACGACTCGGGAGATTTTAGATTTTGTTTTGGTTAAAAGTAATTTCGTTGAATCTTTTGGAATACATATACTATATATATATTATAATTACCCCTAAAAAGGCAATTATCAATTTTGGCGCCGTTACCGGCGAGGTGTGTGCGATTTTCGTGTTTCGTTTGAAGATTAGTTTTTGAAGACCCTTTCTCGTGAAGTTATCATTTTCCGTTTGTGAATATTTTCTAATTATTAAGAATTAAAAAATACCAACAATACTTTTCCTAAAGTATTGAAAGTACCAAAAAAATTGAAAAACCAACAAAACAAATCGTGTTGTTAATCGTTATAATCGGCTCACCTTTGAATTACAAACTATAAGGAGGGTATAAGGCGGGCTTGATCCAAGAAACATCACCCAAAAAGGAAGAACGCTTTTAAATCGCTTCGGCGTGCTAATTCCTTCTGCTCTCTTGTGCGTAGTTTAAAGAGCTACCGTGGACTTTTAACATCCGGTTACCAAAAATATTGTGTTGTTCTTGTATTTAGTGCATGCGCACTCGCTCTTCTTCGAATCTAGTTGGTGAATCTTCTCCTAATCCAACTACTTCAAATCCGAAACGTCGTAACCGTAGACGTTCAAAGCAACCTTTTAATCTCGAAGAACCTCTTGAAAATCAAGCTCCTCCCGTAGTTACGATGGCCGATCAACGTACTATGGCGGAATTGCTCCGTGCACCCACCGAGGGTTATGCAGAGGCAATTGTGGTTCCACCAATTCTCGCTGAGCATTTCGAGCTCAAGCATAGTCTCATTAATATGATGACTTCGGACCAATTCTTCGGACTTGAGAAAGACAATCCTCATGATCACATTCGTTGGTTTAACAAAATAACTTCCACAATAAAATACAAGGATGTGCCTAATTCAGCGATTAAGCTTATGCTTTTTCCATTCTCTCTTGCGGGGGCAGCCCGTCGTTGGCTCAAAAAAGAACCCCCTCGTTCTATTCTCACTTGGGATGATCTTGTTTCCAAATTCATCAATGAATTCTTTCCTCCCTCAAGAACGACAAATCTCCGAAATGAAATTTCCACCTTTCAACAACGTTTTGGTGAATCGTTTCATGAGGCATGGGACCGTTACAAAGATCTCCTTCGTGCATGCCCTCATCATGGTTTTACCGAATTGCACCAACTTGATACCTTCTACAATGCCTTAAACCCAACCGACCAAGATTCTTTGAATTCTGCCGCCGGTGGTAATCTTTTGGAAAGAAGTACTCGAGATGTGTTGACGATTATCGAAAACAAATCCAAGGTCCACAATTTACGAAACAAATCGATTGTTTCTCAAGTGAAATCAAGTGATGTTAATTCTTCTTCTCCCTCCAAGATAGCCAAACTTACTCATGCAGTAAATCAGCAAACAAGTGTTGTGACTACAGCTATGACCGCTATTCTCAAACAATTCCAAGCAACTCCACCTCCAGCTTCCGTAAAAGACGTTGAGGAAATTTGTGTTACTTGCGGTGGTGCTCATCCTTATTATCAGTGTCTCGCCGCCGATGGCAACACTTTTCCGGATAATATTCAAGGATACGTTTCAGCAGCCGCGGGTAACTACAATCAGGGTAATTCCAGTTATTGTCCTCCAGGTGTGGCTAATCAAACTAGACCACCGGGTTTTGCTCAACCAAACGGGCAAAATAATCAAAACCGGTTTAGCCAACCTCAAACGCATTCCTGACAACTTTTCCAGTTTTGCCCGAACTGGAAACGACCGACAAGGCTAAAAGCAGCACCGCAAAAAACATTTTTCGGAACAATATACAGACGCGAACACACAAAAACAATAAATTTGTTTTTATTATCATATTTATTTAATAAAAAATATAAATAAATATCAACATTTTACATTAAAAGCGTGCGGATAAAACTCGAATACTCGAGTTGAAATCCAAATTTATTTCGGACAGACGAAACCCAAAGGTTCACAAAATGAATAACAGATATTTTATTAAATATTATAAAATATTTATGAAACATTATCAAGTAAATACTCATTTTTATCAGAAAAATGATTCGGAAAACAATGGCGCAAGTTTCAAGAGTTGAATCATTCGTTAAGTCGCTCAAATGAGTCCCGAACCGCTTTTATCAAAAAGTATATGAAAAAGTTGCATAATAAACCCTCAACTATTTCAACTTGTCATTTTGATTTAAAGTTTTAATATATATATATATATAATTATATATATTTATTTTCATTTTTCATACAATTATACACACACACAATGTATAATTCTCTCTCCTCTCTCTCCACCTTCCCCACCGCCGGCCACCTTATCACCGCCGGCCACCGCCTTCTTCTCCGGCCACCACCACGTCACCGCCGCCGGAAAACTTTTCCGGCGGAGTTTTCCGGTGAACCCCAAAATATTTCTCGTGAGCCGATCTATCCAACCCGCTATTTCACTCCCCTCCACGCGCCGCACCACCACCATTCCACCCCACCATAGCCGCAACCCATCACCACCATCATCACCATACCACCACCATGGTCATTATACCACCCTCATTATCACCACAACCATCACCCGAAGAGGGTGCGTGTGGTTTATAAAAGCAGAAAAGGGTGCACGTGGGTTGCTAGCCGTCACGAAGGGCGTGTTTGTTTCGGTGGTTTAGCTGCAGCCGCCACCATAAGGGTGGGTCCATTGCTGTGGTTCTTAGCCGCACCACCTTGGGTGCGTTTGGTTGATCTCAGCACCAAAAGGGTGCGTGTTGATTTTGTTTTTGCAGCCGCAACCGGTATCATCATCATCACCTCCTCACCACCGCCACCTTCACAGTACCATAAGGGTGCGTGTGCTTTTTAATATCAACCCGAGAAGGGTGCGTTTGGATTTGTTATAACACCTCGAAAGGGTGCGTTGTTGGTGGTGGGTCTCGGGTCAGCAGCGATGAGTGTTTGTTTCGGTGGCTTATGGAACCACCATCAAGGGTGCGTTCGGTGAGGTGGCAGCCACCACTGTTGGGTGCGTGTGGGTGGCGGCCACCACCATTAGGGTGCGTTGGTTTGTTATAAACAACACCCAAAAGGAGTGCGTTTTGGGTTTATATCACCGAAAGGGGTGTTCGTTTGGTTGGTTGGGTTTAGCACCGCAAGGGGTGTGTTGGGTTTCGGGTCAGCCACCCACATAGGGTGCGGTTGGTTTACATATCAACACAAGAGGTGTTTGTTTGATCGGTGTTAAGCAAGCCGCAAAAGGGGGTGTTCGTGTCAGGTTTGGCAGTCACAGCCGGGGAGGGGGGTTGGGTTGGCTGTCGAAACAGCCGGGTAATGGGTATGTTCGGTTTGGGTTGTACACCATCATAGGGTCCGTTTGGTTTTGTACCGCAGCAAAAGGGGCTGCGTTTGGTTTAATTTCGGCACCAAAAATAGTGCGGCTAGTTTATATAAAAACAAGGGTGCGTGTGGTTTGGTGGCAGCCACCCGATTAGGGTGCGTTTGGCTGCGACACAGCCCACAAGGGGCGTTTGGTTGTGGGTTTAACAGCCACGAGGGCTGTTTGGGACAAGGGTCCGTTTGGTTGGGTGTGTAACAGATTTGGGTCCATTTGGGTGGATTAGCAAGAATAGGTGCGTTTGGTTAGGCGATCAACATAGGGTGAGTTTGGTTGTATAATCTAACTAAAACAAATAGATATAACTTAAGGTTTTAAAAGAATCAAAATCCGGATATATATATTGGTGGTTTTAAATGGTTAAATAAATATAGTATTTATTAATTTGTTTAATTTAGATATAATAATATACATATATATTATATCTAGAAAACGCGGGCATTGGAAATATTAGAAGGCGAATGATTGCAACATATAGGGATTAAGAGAAAACGTTAGACTTTTATAAATATGGAAAACGACACAAAGACGGAAAGGTCATGACGAAAATTTTATAGTTTTCTATACTTATTAATGATTCACAAAAACTGATATTGTTTTAGAAACCGATAAAAAGGGGACTAAATTACATATTTAAGATATAATAAATTGTATTATACAATAACCGAATAAACGATCGAAAACTATACTTTTACAATGAGATGATTATTTTAGGCGCGAGTCGTCGAGGAAACTAAATATAAATTATAAAATATTATTTTATATTTTATAATTATCAGCTAGAAGGTAACCTAATAATTGTTGTAAAAGGCTTTACAAACATCGGTTAACTTAATTGAAAATCTTAAAACGTACGATTACGTTACATAAGTACTTTTGTTTAATTAAGTGGTGATTTCAGAAAATGAGTCAAACTAATTGGGTTAATTATTTTATTCACACTTATTATATAATACCTGCGAGGTATTATATACTTTTCACTAATCTTTGGATTAATTGTCCTTGTGATATAACTCACGGTATGAAGAGTAACTCACGGTTTGAAGCATATAAGATACAAAATAGGTTATTTTTCATATGTTAATTTATAAAGTATATATATTAACCACTTTCGGGAATATTCTAAATTTATTTATTTAATCCAACTCATCCAAACATTACAATGGTTAATATCTAAATCTTTATTCAACGCGTCGCTGTTGATAGAACAACTTCATCGGGAAAACCCAGATCCATTATCCTAGGTTAGTGGGACTTAGGTTAAGTAGTTGCAACATACTTCCATCAAGCAGTTTCGTTTCTTCCTTCTTATTGTGATAATAGATGCATATCTGTCAATCATTCTTCATCATCAAAGTGAATTAGATGCCTACCTATCAATCGTTCTTCATCATCAATGTGAGTTCATAACCTCGCTTTTCAATCTTTTGAATGTTTATAAAACCCGCGAAGGGGGAAACATGCTTGTCTTACAAACTCTTTACTTATCTGTGTTTCTTATACAATGTGATCGTTTTAAAGGATATATGTAGTTCTATAGCCTCTCTTTACTCGTTTTGGAGAACCGGTGTATATATATTTTTGGGATGAAAAATAGACATCGTTTATAAACATGGACAACAACATGCCTTGTTTTATGAATTCGGACGAAGTATTGATTACATGTTTTGCCTAAGTAGCGTTTCTTTTACCCAAATTAAGTCCATGTCTATGAATGTCAATTGCAGTAGATGTAGTGGGAATTACACTATTGTGAGCGCGAATGTTATTTACTAGATCTATTCGGAAACAGACTCCCCTTTGGGTGACTAGCTTATTTCACCGGGATACGAACGTTTCTATGCATGAGAATTGTAGGATGTTTAGGCGTTAGACATTCCATATGGGAGTAATTGCAATTTATAGTTTAATTGCAAAGAAAGATCGTCGAGCTTCTAGTGTCATGAGCTTTGTGTAAATGTAATCTCTTAAAAAACTTTTTGTGAGAACTGATTGTGTTGCATTTAGCATCGGGAAATTCTTGCGGTCTACCTTTTATTATATATTTTTTCAAAGAGTCATATAGGCACGGTGTTGATTTGGTGGAATAAAAGGTTTTGATCTATGTTCAATCTTGTGTAAAGTCCCTTTGGTGGCTCTGATACCACTTGTAGGTCCTTATAAACAGGATCTCAATGAGCCTTAAACGACTTATAGTCCTTTGAATAAATCCAAAGATACTATGAGAGACAATAACCGTGAATACAAATATTGACGCGGAATATCAATATCTATACCAAGATGAACACAAGAACAAATATCAAACTTGCTATTACTATTACTATTTGATTGTAAATTCTCAATCAACTCATATGTTTACAATACTATTCTATGTTCCTTTTATAAACTTAAGGAACCCTAAACGCGTTAAGAGATAATGCTTATCTCTTCCTAGATTAACGCTAATTGATAACTATTACTATAATTACAACAGACTTAACTGTCTGGTCAAACAGTATTAACTTTAATACTGTCAGACTTAAGTTAATGCTGGCAGACTTAACTTGCTCTACCAGACTTAACTTCTATACTAACAGTACTAACTCTTTCTATCAGTACTAACTATAACTAACAGACTTAACTTTAATACTAACAGTATTAAGTCTGTTTACAATATTTTCCTAACACCAAATGCATAGGATGCTTGCCCACATCCTAAAAGTACTCCCAATGTTAAATGCACCATGATCAACTTGTGACCCAAAAGAAAGGTGGGGATTGTCAATCCCGATAGATCTACCCATAACATTCGCGCTTACTACAATAACAATTAACGGTTCATGATAAGTAGGGACTTAATGGCAAGAAGGTAACTTATGCAATAATATTCAGGCATTAATCCGGGTAGCATACAATTTGTAAACACTTGTGTCCAAAAGTAAAACAAGTAATGTGTTCAAAACTCATGGTTTCATATATAGGTATTCAATGACCTCAAATCATGTAGTAAGCAAATCAAGCATTAGTAAAATAGTCATGTAACGCTTAAGTAGTAGAAATCAATAAGTTTACTTAGTAAAAAGAGCATGTATTCTCACCCCGAAAACAGTTTATGAAAACCATTAAAAGAGAAAAGGTGGGGCTATGAACTCACCGGTTATAGAAGAGAGGAGAGCAATAGAGAAATCAAAACCAACGAGAAGATTCCGAGAAATTAGCCGGGACCTACATCATAAGTCGCGACATAATATTATAAAGTATTCCAAGAATTATGTATAGTTATTCAATAACTAGTTTACAAAAATGCAAGACATGTGCAACACCGAGTCGGGTCAAAACTAAAGTCTTTTTCTAATCCATATGGATGTATAACCTGTAGACATACTCCATTAAGAATCTACTAAGTGTCGATACTCAATTCCTATCTCAAATGTCCATGGACATAATTTACCATTTTCAAATTCCTAGACGTAAAAGTCTATTTTCTGGTTTGGGTCAGATTCATGAGAGCATTGCTCTCAAACAATTAAGGCTATGAACATGCGATTTGAACCTATGGAAATCCCTTGGAGTCTAGTTTCTAGAATGTTAAACCAATCATTCCAATTGTTTACCATTTAAGAGAAAAGTTCAATTTACTAACTGAAACTCAAAACATAAAACTTACTTTTCAGAATTTATTCATTTTCCTTTAATCATATCTCTTTATCTATGATAGGTATGAATGTGAGATTTTCTCCCCTGGAAAACCACATGAGTCTAGTTTTTAAAACATTTGGCCAATCATCCAACTCATTTACCAATCAATGGGAAATTAACTTTTAATAACTGAAGGTCAAAACAGATTATGGACGGAATTTCTTACTTTTGCCGTTTTAGTCATAAATCCTAAACTGAAATAGCAATGAATGTAAGGACAACTTCTGGAGCTTCCCTAAGACGTCTAGTACAGGTCCATGCTTTAAAAATCCAACTTTAAATTCAAAAACCTGAAGATTAACACGTTTTCTAATTAAAGGTCAACACTAACTAATTTTCGTATAACAACTATAAATCCTAAACCATGATAGCTATGAGGTTGATTCCACTTGGATAGGTTAGCTTATGATGTCTAGTTATCAAAATTGTTTTAAAACTCAACTTTTAAGTAAGCCAATCTGTAGCAATAACACTTTCAAATCAGTATGTCCAGAATTTATTCGCCGCCGTAATTTGGCCATATCTTCCTCATCCGAAGTCGATATGAGGCCATCTAATTCACCACTTCAAGCCCTAGATGTCTATTTTCCAGATATCTAATTATCTCAGTAGGCACAAGCCAAATTTTTTGAGAAAATGGCTCGACAATCTGCTGCTATCAAAACAGTCCCAAATTTCTAGTGTTTCGCCTAACACCACTACTCCTAAACCTCAACAATGCCAACCAAAATACCAATTAATGATCACAATCATCTCATCATCAAAATAATTCTTCAAAATCATAATCAACCAATATTCAACCAACTTATGGACATACTTGTCCCTAAAATCCAATAAATCACAATGCATGAACACAAAACCTTAATTAATCAAAATAACAAGAAAGTGAGGATACTTACAATGAGGTTTTCACTAGATGATGATCAAACACACATCAACCCTAAATGGGTGTGTATGTCCGCGGCTTAAATCAACCCAACAAGCCAAACCCTTAACTTTTGTAACTCCAATCTTGTAAATAATCACCCAAATACCCTTTTTAGCAAGTCTTGAACCTTCAAAATAGATCAAACCCTTATGAATCTTCAAATCTTAAATAAAAGTAATTTTCTTAAACTAATTGCATGGAGGATTTTATGACATAGGATGAACAAGGGTTGAATATTTAGTGATATTGTGCATAATGGAAGAGGGTTTATAAAAAAAATATGATGACGGTTTCCTGAGTTTATGTCGATGGCAGAAAACCTCTGAAGCACGGAAACGCCTGTTGGGCTGCCGTACCCGTTTGGAAACGCCGTGGGTACGGATACGCCCCCGAAACGTTTCCCTAATATTGGAAACGTTTCCTATGCCGTTTCCTAGACGTTTCTTATCCGTTTCTGGAAGAAATCCACACTATCTTAGGGCTTTTCAGTTTGTTGCTACCAACAAAATAGATGGTTATGTACCTCCTGGTTATAATAAGCTCAGAACAACCTTACTACAAAAAGAAAAGGATAATGTCCACCGGCAATTGGAACCTCTTAGGTCTACATGGAAAGAAAAAGGTGTGACTATTGTGAGTAAAGATGTGGGATGTGGGTGGAGATGCTTTTGATTCAATGGAAGATGTAGGCTTTTTGGAGTTTGCCGATCTCTCACTAGATGAACCAGAATTTGAAAATGATTTGATTATTGATAATTAATTACCTTTGGAAGATGTAGTATTTTTGGAGTTTACATTTACATCAATATATATCTATTTTGGATTTACTTTAATATATTTTTAATTTTTTATAGATTTTTATTGCCGTATCTTTGCCGTTCCCGTATCTTGAATTTTTCCCGTTTCCCGTTCCCGTATCCCTTTGCCGTTCCCGTTTCGGTGCTACATAGGTGGTAGTTACTGCTTGCCGAAGAAAGCAAATCGAGGATGGATACCAATCTATTGCGACTTGAGCAGCTCATTTCTATGATCTTTGATTGTAGGGATGCGACGTGACACGAACCTCGTTGCCTGGTAAGAGTTTACTAACATGTTTATGTGAAAAATATAAATAAAGTTTCAGTCACTTTTAGATTGTATTCATGTAGATTACATTGAGCATGACGATTGAACAAAAGTTTTGAAATTAACTATTTCACACTATCATAAATACGTGATAAAAGTATTTGTATTAGTGATATTTGCTTAAAGGCTCGGTCAGAGTTTTGGTGTTCCTTTTACCTCCCATGATATAAATGAGTTTTGTTAATAACTTTGTGTTAGTACAAAAGATGTGTATGGGAGTAAATATGGGTTTAGATCATTTATTGGGCTGAGCCAATGGATGGGCCGTGATGTAGATCTTGTACTAGTCCAAGTAATAGAGAGATAGTCTGCACAAATGAGAGTAAACCGTTAGCCTTACCGCAGGGCGGACCCCGCGATTAAGCTCCGGCGTGAGAGTAAGTACACATGTTTGTCAGAGAATGTCAGAGTATGTGTGTATTAATGATTAGACAGAATGTACCTTTTTGGGGTGTGAAATGACCCCTATTTATATGCAAGCCCAATACTAGGGTTTCCTAGTATTTCGCTTATAGCTGTTGGTGGCCGGAGTGGGTCCCTTGTCGGGCAAGGGTCCACGTGTAATCGTCTCTACGGACGCGAGTGATCTTCCGCAGTTAGTGTATGTCCGCGGAGGCGTAGTGGTGCGGCGTTAAAGATACTCACGTGCGTCTTTGGAATATCTGGAGCATGACCCTTGTCAGGCTTAGCAATCCGGCTATTTTATTGTATTGGGCCTCAGCCCATATGCGTATATTACGAATTAAGCCCGGTAAGCTTGGTGTTCATACTATACGTCATCAAGTCCCCCAAGTCTAGTTTGCTTTACCGTACTTTGTACAATTATAGCGTGCGGTAAGCATTACTAGACTAGAGTTTCGTGATCATATCTTCTTCCGCTCCTGCCATGTTCTGGGTCTTTTGCGCCTTTTTTTGCAATTTGTTGTTGGTTACGTGGGTTCTTTGTGTCCTCTTATATTCTGTGTGATTTGACCGCCTGGGTCCCATACCCAGCTGTTATCATTATCTTTTTTACTCTACTTTTGCACCGTTGATTGGGAAGTGTCCTGGCACGTGTCATCATCTTACCTTTACCTGACTTAAATATACCATGGGTATAAATAGCCAATTCATGCCCTACTGTTTCTTTTTTCATCTTCTTCCACTTTTCCACCATTGTTGATAATTTTTAAGGTTTTCCAGTTATATCGGTCCCACGGATGGCGCCAACTTGTTAGTACAAAAGCTGTGTATGGGGGTGAATATAGGTTTGGATCACTTATTGGGCTGGGCCAATGAGTGGGCTGCGATGTAGACCTTGTACTAATCCAAGTAATAGAGGGGTAATCTGCACAAATGAGAACAAACCGTTAGCCTTACCGCAGGGCGGACCCCGTGATTAAGCTCCGGCGTAAGAGTAAGTACACATGTTTGTCAGAGAATGTCAGAGTGTGCGAGTGTATTAATGATTAGACAGAATGTACCTTTTTGGGGTGTGAAATGACCCCTATTTGTATGCAAGCCCAATACTAGGGTTTCCTAGTATTTCGCTTGTAACTGTTGGTGGCTGAAGTGGGTCCTTTGTCGGGCAAGGGTCCACGTGTAATCGTCTCTGCGGACGCGAGTGATCTTCAGCAGTCAGTGTATGTCCGTGGAGGCGCAAAGGTGCGCCGTTAAAGATACTCACGTGCGTCTTTGGAATATCCGGAGCGTGACCCTTGTCAGTCTTAGCAATCTGGCTATTTGTTGTATTGGGCCTGGGCCCATATGCGTATATTATGAATTAAGCCTGGTAAGCTTGGTGTTCGTACTATACGTCATCACTGATAACTTGTTATATGTTGTATTCAATTAGTGTAGTTAGTTGCCTATTTAGGAGTATTTGAGGAACGAGTTTTAATGTGCTTTCTAGGTAGTTAGATTAGATTCATACTAATGAGGACACGGATAGAGTGGAAGAGCTTGTGGAATGACTCAACTACAACATTAATTGTTTAGGGTCACCTCGTCGTGATTGATCAACCGTGAGTGATGAAGAAGTTTCTGTAAAGTGAACCACGTCGCTGTCGATCCCTAAGGGGATATTTTTAAGTTTCTGTATATTGTTTGATTATGGTATTTTAAGGGTTTTTTAGTTCATTGTTTTACTTCAATTAGGAGACCTTTTCCCAAATAAATCTCTTCCCATATAGGGTTTGAGATCATTGTTTTTTACTTATCAAGTACTAACAATTAAATCGACTTGTAGTCGCTAAATGATCTTTTGTGATTGTGTTAGTCTTTTGTTAGGGTTTTTTTTATCGCTTTTGTTCTGCGTCACATAAGACGTGTGAATTTCTGTGGTATATTTCGGTTGGAGCAAGTATATTATTTGAATGTAAACTTATATATCGACACTTAAACCGTGATATTGAAAATACTTCTTTGATGTTATTGAGAAATGAGAGAAATGGAAAGAATGTTTCATTTCACTAACTGAGAAAGATTACAGACTAAAGTATTTATACATGAGTAAAAGTCAACTAAGCTATCAAACTAACTGATTAACTTAAGCTACTACACTATAGTGAAGACTAAATTAAGCTACATTGAATTACATTGAACTAAACTATTATTGAGTAGAATCTTCATCTTGGGAGGACTTAGTAGCTTGTGAACACTCTGAGCAGTCTTGACTTTTGTTAGTGGAGTGTTTGGATTTGCTGGTTGTGCAGGTATACTCACTTTATCCCCCACAAGTTAGCATTGTATATGGATCACAAATACCTAACTTGGACAAGAAATTGAAGTGTAGATATCTACACAAATGTTTTGTGAGAATATCAGCTATTTGGAACCTTGAAGGGACAAAACATGGAGATATCTGACCTTGCTTGATCTTATCTCTAACAAAGTCGTAATCTATCTCTATGTGTTTACTCCTGGCATGATGAATGGGATTGTTCGCCAGAGATATGGTTGAAGCATTGTCACACATCACTAAGCTTGAAGTGGGAAGTGTGATCCTAAGATCAAGTAGTAAACATCTAAGCCAGGATATTTCACAAGTGCTGTCTGCAAGGGCTCTATATTTAGCTTTCGTAGAAGACCTTAAGACCACTGTTTGCTTTTTGGGTTGCCAGGAAATTAAGCTATGGCCAAGAAAATCTGCATACACTGTAACAGACCTTCTTGTGGTTGCCTAACTAGCTCAGTCACTGTCACAGTAGGGGGTAAGATGATTAGTGTTCTTTTAAGGGAAAAATAGACCTTGTCCTTGGCAGAGCTTGATACATCTAAGAACTCTGATCCATGCTTTACAGTGAGATGACCTTGGACTGCAGGAGTATTGACTGGGTGCTTGAGCTACAAATGAGAAATCAGGCCTGGTGATGGTAAGGTAGAGGAGTTTGCCAACCTGTGTTCTCTATAAGTAGATGGATCAAGGAGGAGGTAACCATATGTGTCATTGAGTTTGATAGTGGTATCCATTGGTGTGGTAATTGGTTTAATGTCTAATACTTCTGCACACTCAAGAAGTTCTAAGGCATATTTTCTCTATGTCATTGCCAAGCTAGTAGAGTTTCCTAGGAATTCAATACCAAGGTAGTAGTGCAGAGGACCCAAATCCTTAATGCTGAACTTGTCATGAAGTTTGGTCTTGATCTCTGTGATGAAGTTGTTGTTTTTGCTTATCAGTAGTATATCATCCATATAGACCAGTAGTGAGGTAATGGTTCCATTGTATGTGATGGTAAATAAAGAAGTGTCTGTGTAGCTTTGTTTGTAACTAAGTTGTAGAAGGAAGGTTGTGGGCTTCTTAAACCATTGTCTGTTTGCTTGTTTTAGGCCATATAGGGATTTGGTGAGTTTACGAATAGTGTTGGGAGGTAAAGTGTGAGGGTAGCCTTGTGGAACTGTCATGTACACTTCTTTATTTATGAAGAAAAGCATTGTTGATGTCTAATTGCTTTATGTGCCAGTTGTTCTTGACTTCTATGGAGAGAAGACATTTGACTGTGACCATCTTTGCCATTGGGGCAAAGGTTTCTTTGAAATCTATTCCTACCTTATGAATAAAACCTTTTGCCACAAGTCTAGATTTAAATCTCTCAATGCTACCATTTGCATTGAGTTTGATTCTGAATACGCATTTACAACAAATGCGTATTTTGCCAGGGGTAATGAAGTGAATGTCAAAGTCTTGTTTTGTTCAAGAGCTTGATTTTTTTTCTTCATTGACTCTTGCTAAAGAGTATCTTTGGAGGCTTAGATATATGAGTGTGGTTCAGTGATGCTATTGACAGTATTTATGAAATGATGATTTTTGGAAGAAAGATTATAATAATTAATATAATGTGAGTGATGATGTTTTGATGTAGTTAAGTTAACAAGAGATTTAGGGAGAGTGTAGTGAAAGTGTTTTAGGTTAGTGGTGTTAGCCTTAAAATATTAAGTCAAACAAGGAATCCCTGTCTTTATATATTAAACGTTGTAATAAGCTAGAAAGGGTAGCGGGCTCGTTCCTTTAATCTAATCTTATATACGTCTTGGGCTTAATCCCAAGTTAACCCGAGCCCGACCCAATGCAAAACACCACTCGGCCTAATAAGCCTTACCAAGGTCAGCTTCTATGTGGTATAAATACCCCTCTCCAAGGATGGATAGGGCGTTGGTTGTTTCATTTGTCACAAACACACTCTTGAATCAATCCTTCCACTTTCCTCTCTTATTTCTTTCTTTTCTCTCATCTCTTTTCTATCTTATTCTCCTAGCTTATTTCTTGTATAGTTATCATGGTGAAGTGAAATTGATGAGGTGTCATTTTATACACTTTTTCAAAGTCATTTAACCCCCTAAATCATGCAAAATTTCCCAAAATACATGCTTAATCATTTCTTTTTTTGTTTTTACCATTTGGGAAGCTTTTAGAGGATATACACGTGACATGGACTCAATTTGGGATAAAACGGGACAAGATTGCAACTTTACACAAATAAGCTCAAAGATGTGCGTATAGTGTCTAGAGACGACGTCTAAATTGCTAGCGACGCCGTCAGAACTTGCAAGCGACGGCGTCAACATTTTTGTGATGGTGTCAGAACGTAACCGCCTCAATGAAGCCCTAGAAGATTTGGCAAAGCGATGGCGTAAAGATTACAAAGCGATGCCGTCGCGGTCATTTTTCTATATATACAAACTCGTTTTAAGGGTTTTAGGTGTGAAACTTTTGGGATACGAACTTTATACTTAGGGTTCGAGTTGTAGCAGTTTTTAGGGTTCTTAAACCCATTGTAACCTCATATTATTCATGTTTTAATCAAGTGAAGTTCTTTATCTCTTAATCTTTCAATATGTCTATGTGTTGTTTGATTAATTCTTGTTCTTCGCTTCTTTTTTAACATGCTAGGCTAGATCTATTAGTATTTACTTATGATTGCATAAAACTTAGTTTATACATCCTTTTAATATTGCTTCTTGTAATGGATATGCGCGTTAAGCTCTAAAAAACTGGCTATAATATATTACATTAGCATAGACATCTAGGGAAACGCGAGTGTGTAGAAAGGATACCATCGATAACGGTCTTCATACTACCTTACCCCTAATATGGTTGATCTATCTTAAGTGTTTTTAATGCATGTAATGTACTCTTAGGGGCCTTGTAATAGTCTTCATACTACTTTACATGTGCGTTGCCTTAATAGAATACTACATAGACGGCAGATTCATGTAATTTGTTCATGACCTAGGATATACTTACACAGATCATCACAAGTGTGACAAAGCAATAGGATTAGGAGAAGTAAACTAAGGAGTAATGTATGATTAAGTAAATACGTTTGTTTACCCATACAAGTTCTCACCAAAATAGTTTAGATTTAATTAGTTTAAAACCAAAACCATCTCTCAAAACCAGAATTTTACTTGCTTCCATAAAAATATAAAAATACAAAAAAATATTCTTCTTTCAACCCTTAGATCTTAGTTAGGTTTAGTTTGAGCCTTCACACGCTATTCTCCTAGAGAACGATAACAACCCCTGAGTCCTTGCTATAGTACACTGCAACGATTAGGTACTCTGCCTAGAAAGTTGTAAAACCTGTTGCGTTTACAATGACCACATCAAGTTTTTGGCTCCGTTGCAGGGTTTTAACACCCTAAAAATGACCTTAACAACTGCCAAACTTGAACCCTAAATAAAAGTTTGTCTCCCAAAAGTTGCACACTTAAAACCCTAAAAACGAGTTTGTATATATAGGAAAACAGGCGCGACGGCGTCGCTTTATAATATTGACGCCGTCAACCCGCCGAATCTTCTAGGGCTTCACTATGTTGGTTAAGTTCTGACGCTGTCTTGATTTCTATGACGCCGTCTCTTGTAAACCTTGATGCCGTCATAAAGTATTGTGACGCCGTCTCCATGCGCTGTGTGCCTATTCTTCATCAGATTTGGTGTAGAGTTGTAATCTCGTCTGTTTCTTCTACAAATGAGCCCAATTCACGTGTATTTCCTCTAAAAGCTTCCCAAATGCTAAAAACACAAAAAGAAATGATTAAGCACATATTTTGGAGATATATGCATGATTTATGGGGTTAAATGACCCAGAAAAAGTGTATAAAATGACACCTCATCAAATACCCTACACTTGGGATTTGTTTGTCCTTAAGTAAATAGGTTTTTCTACCCAGAGAATAGTAGTATCGGGGGTGTTTAACTTATTTTTCAAAGATAGTTTACGACACGACCTTCTAGACCTCGTAATTAAAAGCATAGAAATTATATACTAGCACCTCACAATAAGTGTTTGGATTCTCTCTTTCTCTCGGGTGTATAATGAATTATAACAATAATGGAAACGAGAAAATAACGTTCATTACCTGTCATAGTATATAAATTACCATAAGCTTGATAAAGGATCAAACCTCCACCGCTATGGCGTAAGCACCTAAGAATTACTATCAAAGAGGTCTTTAAGGGTTGTAAGGTGTAGGTGTAAGATAATAATAACGGAAACGAAAACAGATGGGATATACTTGGGGGTGACTTTTTGGGTGAATTCAGGGGTGAAGTGGTGAGGTAATTATCTATAAGGAGTACACGTTGGATGGGTTGCTAAGCCAAAGACTCGACCACAATGGACAAAGAATTACAATAATCTACATAAAACCTTTTCTTTTTCTTTTCTCGACTCTATGATAAACATAAACAAAATGGCAGCCCGTACATTTTTTTACTCTTTTATATTTTTTTTTTGATTTTTTGGTCTTTCTTTTTGTTTTTTTTCCGTATACTTTTGCCTTGCCATTTTTTTAAACATAATAATACATGACTTGGGTTTATAGATATACCCCTACACTTGAGTTTTTAACACTCAATGACAAAAACTAAACGAATGACCTGAATTGAGATGGCTCAAAATAACATGGAGACTATCAAACAAATATGGGGGTAATGACTTAACTTTTCTTCCCCATTCTTCCGCAAAATAAATACTACCATGAGTCCCAATCGTCCTAAAATGGTATATACAAGGATAAAGGCTTAGCAACCATGTACTCAAATAATTAACTATGGTTAAAACAATAATGTACTAAAAGCTAGTACATACAAGGAAGGCTAAGGCGATTTGGGTCTAACAATTGGTTAAGGGTTTAAACAATGCTCTTCATTAATAATCCCGAATCCACCAGAAAATTATGAGAATCGCGAAAAGGATAGGCTCAGAGGGGTGTACTAGGGGTATCTTGCACTAAAAATGAGTGCATAGAAAGGGTGTGGGATAGTTATATGATCGAGGTGATCATGATAACAATTACAGGTTTAAAACGTGGTTAATCCTAGTGCCTCTTATCATTTAGAAAATTCTAATCACACGAATGCGATCTCACTTGCGGTCTCGGGATGCATCACAAAAACAAGTTCTAGAATTTAATATACTACCAATACACTCATATAATTTTAACCGATACCAATGCTCCAGAAAAGGCGACAAAACCACATATGCAAGAATATATCCATGAACGCGACACACATGATTGCTTACTCCTTAACTCGAGCAAGCTAAAGGTAAAATTATCTTAGGTATCAAAGATGGATACCTGAATTCCTAAAGATCTAGGGGCGAACCTCATATTTTTAGGGTTGAACTTTTTTGAGTAGTAGGGTTTTTGTGCTAGTAATATAATTCCTATCCATGAGACATTCATAATACTCACTTTTCGTTGGTATGTTCTATAAAAATTTTAAATTGGGTCAAAATTACCTTCTACGCTATGTTTTGGTATATTACACATTACTTTAAGGACAAAGCAAATGCAATTGAAGGAATAGTTTCTAAGGCTTATTTTTCCTTACACTTATTTTGAACATTGTCCTTAATGTTCTTAAAAGTACCGGAATAAACGAATAAAAGGGAAAGAAAAAGAGTAAAAGAAACTAGTACTCCCCTGGTTTTGCTCAATAATAAAGAAACAAATGATAAGTTGGTTAAATCGTCATCCAAGAATCGTCCATATGAAACTCCTAAGAACTCCAAAGCTTCTTCCCATCAAATATAACCTGCAAATCAAAGACAAGAAACAATACCCTTAGCATAAAATCGGTGGGATAATAATATACAATGATATAATTAGGGTTTCGACTATATAAAAGACGTAAAGATATGATGAATGTGCTAAATAAATCGTGGTTTTTTGCAAGTTTTAGGAAAATTACAAATTTTGGAAGTTATACAAAATTAAATTTTCAAAATAATATTAAATTCCAATTTTCTCAATTCTGAAGACGTGACGCCATTAGGAAAAATCCTGATGCCGTCTCCAGACACTGAAAAATTTGCATTCGTTTTCTTGGAAAACATTTCTGCACGCAGTTCTATTAGTTATTTCCTGAAAAAAACTACGAAAATTATTAGCACAAACATATGACACTAACAAACATGACACAAGACACACAAGACACTCCTAAGATGCGGGAAAATAAAAGATTAGGTTGCCTCTCAAAAAGCGCTTTTCTTTATGTAACAAGTCTTGTAGCTAGACTCGGAGTCACACATCCTTACGTGACTCCATCTTCCTCCTCAAGTTGAGAAAAGTATTCAGGTCCAAGCTCCAAACATCCTTTGTAAAACCCTAATATCTTACTCATCACGTAGTCTACTCCTCTTCTCTTATCATCCTCGTTCCCAAAATAGACCAACTTCATATGCTCTTTTTCCAAATCCAATAGTAAATTAAATTGCTCTATCTTATGGGGCATCTTATAAGCAATTTCATTGATCCCATTTGTGAACCTCACTACTCCTAAAGATAAATCATGAGTCATGTTGGATATTTCAACAAAGGGGATCCCCTAGCACTACTTGCGATAACTTAGGGTCTATAATTGAACTAATATCCTCAACAATCATGAAATCTAAAACATAACTGAAGTTCCCTACAAAGATATGCATTCCTTTGACTCTTCCTGTAAAATTGCTTACCCCTCTAATGCCATTAGGATCTTCCCTAGGTTCAAGTTGTTTTCTCATAAACCAATTGAATTGCATATGAGACATGACATTTATAGGGGAATTAAGATCTATGTAGGCTTTTTCCACATGTACGTGTCCTATGTTGCATGGTATTTTAAGATTAGAAGGACATCCACCTACAATGATGGGGTTTCTAAAAACAAGGAAGGAATTAGGGCGCACATTAATTACTTATGATATGCTAATTCCCTCCTAGTTGGAAATATGTTGAAGTACTCCACTCATGATTCTGCTGCTGCACTTTCCTCCTCTTTTAATTCCTCTTCACAAGAATCATTATACTTTTTAATTATATCAACAAACATTATGTCTCCATTAATCTCTTTTGTGCAAACAAATTATGATTAGATGATGGGGGAACTAAGTTAAATGATTCAAGGAATGAATTAAGTTTACATACTTTTTATAGTGATAAATGAAATTGATAGATCAAGTAACGGTGGTGGGTTGGTGTATTCTGGGTTATCCTCTTTTTCCTCTCCTGATTTCTTAACTTTCTTTTCAATTTTGACAATTGTGTCATGATCGTTGTCTTTAGTGTCAGGTTTTACTATCCTTGTTTCCTAGGCTCATCTTCTTTATTTAAAATGGTGACTATGTTGATGAAATAAACGCGTTTAGGAGAAGACGGGTTCCTATTTTGTTCTCCTAAAGATGATTGAGATTGATATTTTAGAGAGAGTAATTTTGATGGGTTTTCAATTCCCTTGCTCGGAGGTGTCCCATTTTCATTGACCATTAATGTTTTAATTTGAGGTTGGTCTTTTGAAATTTATTTGTTTACTTGGAACATATTTTAATAGCATTGTGGATATGAGATGCGCATCGGGGGGTCTTCTACAGGGTAAGAACGAGTAGACAAAACCGAAGAGGTGCAGTTAACATTTAGTTTCGGGTTCTTGACCGTATCACTTTGGAGTGCTCCCATCATTTGATCATTGATGGCCTTTAATAACGTGTCAATTTTAATGGTCATCTCACTTTTTCAAACTTAGACAATCTAGCGTCTTGAGATGTCATGAAGTTAGACACCAACCATTCGAGATTTGATTGATTATTGAAATTTTGATGGTTGTTGAAGGGGCGGTTCGAGAACGAACCATTAGGCTGAAAACGATTAGGTATTTTTGAAAAATTATTTTGAGAATTTTGAGGTTGCCTCCACCTAAGGTTTGAGTGACTTTTCCATGACGGATTATAGGTG
>BQNB010082088.1:5067-26606 GCA_026074375.1 Tanacetum coccineum | reverse complement strand
GTTTCGGGACAGCCGCACCACACGGGTGTGTTTGGTTTTGGGTTTAAGCCGAGTAGGATGTGTTTGTTTTATTGGTTATAACATAAAAGGGGGTTTGGGTTTTGGGTTGGTTTGGCTGCGGGAACGGCTGCGGGGACAGCCGGGATGGCCGGGGACAACCACCCACATAGGAGTGTGTCGGGTATAGGCTGTGGGACAGCCGGGGTGTCGGGCTGCTGCGGGGACAGCCGGGGGAGAAGGTTGTCGGGTTTAGTTTGCAACAAGGGTTGTCGGGTCGGGACAAGGGTTCGTTTGGTTTGTATTAAAAACAGCCGTGAAAGGGCGTGTTTGGTTTGTTTGGTTTAACAGCCGGGGGCTGTTGGGTTTGGCTGCGAAAACAGCCGGGGTGCGTCGCGTTTGAGTGTGTTGTCACCGAAAAAGGGTGAGTTTAGTTAACACAAAAATATATAAATTGTTTCATTTAATTGATTAATGAATAATATGTGATGGAAAATATTATAACTTGCGCGGTCTAGTTAAACATGGAATAGAATATTAAAACGAGAATTATATAAAGTTATAAGCGGTATTAACCAAATTTGAGACAAGATTTGACTAAGCAAATGGTCTTTAGTGCCTTATATCACGAATATTTAATGGCAGAAAACGAACATGGGATTCGAATTCGAGACTTTTGATAATTTAGACTTTGGTTACAAAGATAACAAATTATATTTTTACGGACGTTTAGACATAAAACGGGACTTCTAACTCCCAATAACGAAGAAACTGGAGTGTAATCGAAATATATACTTTAGTAGAAAATAAGTTATTTTTAATATATTAAATCTAACATATCTATTAATTAAACGATTTGAGCACTTTCGAGTCCGTTTCAGCCTTCCGGCAAAACACGAAAGTTGTTCGTAATGACGTTTTACTTTGCCGCGAGGCTTATCAGCTTTAGAAATTGAGATAAGTTAGGATTGGACGAAAATAGTATATATATACAAATAATGTATTAACGGTTAAGGGTTAAGGTTTAAAGGCGCGCAAGTGGATTTCTCATCACATATATACATGTATGTATACATATAAAAATATGTATGATTTCGTGGTAACGATGTACGCATCGTTGATCGTATTAAATACGTGTATTATAATCGAACGACATAATTATAGGTCGTGGTCGAGATCGTTGCAGATTCAGTTGTGATTTAATTGGATTAATTGATCGTGGTCTTTAATCAATGTGAGTTCATAGTCTCGCATTTTAATATTTTCAATGTTTTATAAACCCGCGAGGGGAATACATGCTCGTTTACAAACTTGTATATTTTACTACAGTACATTTACCTTTCAATACTTTGTGAGTTCATATCCCCCTTTTTACCAATTAATTGTTTTACAAACTCTACGGGGTGAATTACATTGCTTGTTTTACTTTGGACACAAGTGTTTTCAAAATTGTATGCTTATGTTTACTACGTATATATTACTTTCAATACTTTGTGATTCATGCCCCCATGTCTTATCTCCTTGTTTATAAAACTCTACGGGGTGGATTACATGATTGTTTTACTACGGACCATCAAGTGTATTTGTGTTTTAAACCGTATGCTAGCCAGATTAATCTGCCTGAATATTATTGCCTAAGTTACCACTATTGACCAATTAAGTCCCACTATATCATTAACCGTCAATTGCCTATTGTAGTGACGCGAGTGGTATGTGGATAAGATCAAATCGTGACTGACAATCGCCAAAACTGGAATTCCTGGTCCCAAGTTGTACCATAAGGGTGCATATAAACGATTGTTGAATACTTTTAGGATGTTGTGCAGCATCCTATACCAATTGGGTCACAACAAACTAGTTAAGGAGGCTTCGGTATCAGAGCTAGTGCAAAAATAATACTTAGACTTGATGAAATGTGTTTCTCTTGTCTACCTTAACTTGTTTAGAACTTCGAATACGTAACTTATCCACCTTACGTTTCAACTTGTGGTCCACTACGAAACAGTACTTAGTCCACCATTACTTCGATCTTGTGGTCCACTACTAAACATTACTTGATTTACTGAATCACTACTTGGATTTCGGAAATAACACTTTGAAATACTGTAACACTGCTTTTACTTAAACCTATGAATTCACCAACTTTATGTTGACCGTTTTTGCATGTTTTTCTCAGGTTATTATTTGCTAGTGGAGCATTGGGAGCATTCGAGTCGCGCGGATATATTTTTGAACGCTTAATAATTTGAGTACCATTAAATAATTTGTAAACTCTGATTTTAATATAACGAATGTGAAATTTATTTAAACGTCTCTTTTGAGGTCGTTTTCCGTGACTTGTGTTTTGTGCCCTGAAGTAGCACCCCAATGTTACCATTCCGCTGCGTTGTACCAGATTTTGGGGGTGTTACAGATTGGTATCAGAGCTGAAGTCATAGAGAACTAGGTCGTTTTCAAAACCTAGACTATGACCATGTTTTTCAAAATATAGAGTCTTTCCTTGTTTCTCCGATATCCGCACGCGCTTGCTCCCAGGTAACTTATATGCTCTCTTTTGCATCCCTACTACTATTACATGGATAATGAGTATTTAATACTAGACTATGATTTCGTTCTCTTACGTCTATCATATGACGTCTTACTATTTACCTAATATCGGTCTGTTATATAAATATTGATCACTCTGATTTTCACGTACTTCCTGATTTCTCATTTACTCCTTCGAGCGTCAATACTGGTATTATATAAGAATACCTATACCTATGGGATATTTTCTTTTTGATCTATTACGATTTACTTCGAACTTTTCGCGACTTTAACTTGTCACCTCATACGTGTCACTTTGGAGCACCTACCTTTAGAACACGACTCTTTATGCCATTTTGTTGATTGAATAATTCTTTACGTATCTTTTCTTTGACTACTTCTGCGTTCGTTCGGATATTCTTTATACTTGCTATTATCTATCGCTTTACCAATTAACAATCGCTGATGGTCATCCTATAAACTACCATTTTGCTATCATTTGTTGTCACCCTATAAGCTACCTCACGTTTACTTTATTGACTATTTCATTTCGTTATAAAACTATTTGATACAGTTCCTACATTACACTATTTTGACGAAAATGAGCATTGCATCGTTGGCCCTCAAATATACATAGCCTAATCACCTACGTATATTTGGTGCATAGACTGATTACCTATGCATTCAGGAAAGACCATGTCATGCTGAGAGTAATCACCTAAACTAACCTCTTCATCAACACAATTTTTTTTTTATTTTTTTTTTATTTATTTTTTTTTTTTTTATTTTTTTTTTTTTTCTTTTTCTTTATTTTTGTTTTTTTTTTTTTTTTTTTCTCTTATTTTTTTTTTGTTTTTTTTTTTTTTTTTTTTTTTTATTTTTCTTTTTTTTTTTTTTTTTTTTTTTTTTTTCCTTTTTTTTTTTTTTTTCTTTTTTTTTTTTGTTTTTTTCGTTTTTTTTTTTTTTTTTTTTTTTTTTTTTTTATTTCTTTTTTTTTTTTTTTTTTTCTTTTTATTCTTTTACATTTTTTTTTTTTTTTTTTTTTTTTTTTTTTTTTTTTTTTTTTTTTTAGATGAATAATTCACCGCATCTTTCTCCGAACCACGTACCTTCGTAAAGTGTCGCAACTTGAGCCTGAGGACAAGGCTCATTTAAAGGGGAAAGACTGTAACATCAGTATTTTCAGGTCATTTTAAAATACTATTTAATTTCACGATTTATTTTTTTTCTCGATACGCGTTCGCTTTTAATTTTATATCGTTATGTTAAATCACGTAAGCTAAAAAATAAATGATCAGTTATCGTAACGGGCACCAAACAATAGTTACGTTCAAACAAAGTGTTAAATAAATATTACGATGATAATTTATAACTTTTCGTATTTTTTTAGATATTTTTCTAGATATTTTATTAGATATTTTTTTAGATATTTATCTAAAATATCTTTTAGATATTTTCCTTTAACTTAACCCTAGTTAACTTAACTAGCCTTATTGTCGTGAAGTCCCTATTTATCATGAACCGTTAATTGCTATTGTAGTAAGCGCGAGTGTTGTGGATATATCTATCGGTGTAACATCCGAGAATTTTCGAATTTAGAATGACGATGTCAATCTTTGACTTTTTGGGTCTGGTTTGACTTATGGGAACGATCATCTAAATCACGTTTTCACGACTCGGACTCTAAAGTAATTTGACGTGGAATGACATTCCTGACAACTTTTTAGTTTTGCCCGAGACCTGGAAACGAGCCGAAAAGGGCTAAAACAGCACCGCAAACATTATTCGAACAATAAATAACGCGGACACACAAAACAATTAAATTTGTTTTTAATTATCAGTATTTATTTAATAAAAATATTAAATAAATTAGTCATCATTTTTAATTAAAAGCGTTTTTGAAAACGCGACTATTCGAGTTGAAATCCATTTTATTTTCGGACGGAGCGAAACCGGTTCATAAAATGAATAACGGATATTTTATTAAACGTTATAAAATATTTATGAAATATTATCATGCGAATACTCATTTTTATCGGAAAAATGATTTGAAAAACAATGGCGCAAGTTTCGTGCGTTGAATCATTCGTTAAGTCGCTCAAATGAGTCCCGAACCGTTTTTATAAAAACTATACCAAAAATGTTACACTTTAGGTCCCTCAACTATTAGGGACTTGCCACATTTAATATATATATATATATATACTTATAACTTATTTTTCATTTTCACTCTTATATACACACACACAAAAAAACTTCATCTTCAACCTCTCTCCCTCCCCACCGCCGGCCACCACCCCCTCCGGCCACCGCCGCCGTCGCGTCACCGCCGGAAAAGTTTTCCGGCGGGATTTTTCCGGCGAGCTCAAATGTTACTCCTTATTAAAGGATCTACCCAGATCCCTATTTTTCCGGTCAAGGATTCCGTGACTTGCCTTTATACTTCGCCTCCACCATGGATGTCACCACACCCACTCCACTCCACTGCCTCACCCTGCCTCACCACCGACGCACCAACACCACCTTTACACCATCATCATCATCATCATCATCATAACATTCATCTCCTCCATGCCACCATTATATCACCACCATAACACCCCCACCGTCATCATCATAATACCACCACCAAGGGTGCGTTGGTTTGTGGTTTGTGTTTTCAGACCCATAGGGTGCGTTGGGGTTTCGGGACAGCCGCACCACTCGGGTGGGTTTGGTTTGTTGTTTTTCCAGCCGCGGGTGGGTCGGGTTCGTGGGGTTCACAGCCGGGATAGCCGGGGTTGTCGAGTTGTAGGTTAACCGAGGGGGGGTGTGCGTCGGGTTTTATGACGGCAGCAAGGCTGCGTTTGGTTTAGTTATGACTAGGGGTGTTTGGTTTGGCTGTGACAGCCCCACCTAGGGCGTGTTTGGGTTGGTTTGGGTTATAACACAAAAGGGTTGTTGGGTTTGGCTAGGGACAGCCGGGAGTCGGGGTGGGTCTTGATACAAAAAGGGGTTCGGCTGGTTTGGTTTTGCACCGGTAGGGGTGCGTTTGGCTCGGGGTTTAGAACCGCAGCGGGCCCGTTTGCTATGACAGCCCCACCTAGGGCGTGTTTGGGTTGGTTTGAGTTATAACAAAAAGGGGTGTGTTAGCTTGGCTGCGGGACAGCCGAGTGTGTCGAGAGTGTTTGGTTGGTTAAAGGTTAACAACCACTAGGGCGCGTTTGTTTGGTAGGCTGCCAAACAGCCGGGGGGACGAGGGATGCTTGTGTTGGCTGTCGAAACAGCCGGGGTATCGGGTTAGGCTTAGGGAAGCCGGTGGGTTTGCAATAAGGATAGTGCTTTGGTTTGTTTGAGTTACGCACAAGGGTGCGTTTGGCTTAACAGCCACGCACAAGGGTGCGTTTGGCTGTTCATAACAGCCGTGGGGTGCGTTTGAGTGTGGTGACACTGCGTTGGTTGTACCACAAAAGTATTAAATTATTTCGTTTAATTTCTATCGAATTTATTTATATGTGATGAAATATATTATAACTTGCGCGTCTAAGTAAAACATGAATAAATATTAAAACGAGATTTATATAAAGTTATAAGCGGTATTAGACATATTTGAGACGAGAATTGGACTAAAAATGGACTTTAGTGCCTTTATATAACGAGTAATTTAAATCAGAAATCGGAACATGGGATTCGGGATTCGAGACTTTGATAAGTTAGACTTTGGTTTACAAAATATAACAAATTATATTTTGACGGACGTTTAGACATAAAACGGGACTTCTAACTCCCAATAACGAAGAAACTGGATCGAAATCGGAATATACACTTTAATAGAAAATAAGTTATTTTTAATATATTAAATCTGACATATCTATTAATTAAACGATTCGAGCACTTTCGAGTCCGTTTCAGCCTTCCGGCGAAACACGAAAGTTGTTCGTAATGACTGACGTTTTACTTCGCCGGCGCGGCTTATCAGCTTTAAAAATGAGATAAGTTAGGATTTGACGGAAATAAGTCTATAGATACAAATACATGTATTAACGGTTAAGTTTAAAGGCGCCAATGGATTTCTCCGTCCCATGTAACATGTATGATAGACATATAAAAATATGTATGATTTGTGTAACTGATGTACACATCGTTGATCGACAATTTAATACGTGTGCTTATAAAGAACGACATAATATAGGTCGTGGTCGAGATTCGTTGCAATCAAGTGTGATTTAATTGGATTAAATGATCTGGTCTTTAATCAATGTGAGTTCATAGTCTCGCAATTCAATCTTTTTAATGTTTTATAAATCCGCGAGGTAGGAATACAAGCTGGTTTTAACAAACGCATATATTTTACTACAGTACAATTACCTTTCAATTACGTTTGTGATTCATAGCCCCCATTCTACTCCTTGTTTTATTAAACATCTACGGTGATAATACATGATGTTTTTACTTATGACACAAGTGATTTGTATTAATTTGTAAAGCAATCCAGATTACTATGCCTGACATATTATTGCCGTAAGTTACCAATTGCCAATTAAGATCCCTACTATAATCATGAACCGTCAATTGCTATTGTATGAGCGCGAGTTTGTGGAATAGATCTATCGGGACTGACAATCCCCACACTGGAATTTCTGCCACAAGTTGACCAAGGTGCTTTAAACATTGAGAGACTTATATGATTGTTGGCAAGCATCCTCAATTGGGGCACAAACTAGTTAAGGCTTCGGGTTCATGAGCTTAGTGCAATAATATATACTTAGACTTGATGAATGTGTTTCTCTTGTCTACATTACTTGTTTTGGACTTCGGAATATGTACTTAGTCCACCATTACTTCGATCTTGTGGTCCACTACTAAACATTACTTGATTTACTGAATCACTACTTGGATTTCGGAAATAACACTTTGAAATACTGTAACGCTACTTTTCTTACAAAGACATTTCTTAAATTATTTCAACACTGCTTTTACTTAAACCTATGAATTCACCAACTTTATGTTGACCGTTTTTGCATGTTTTTCTCAGGTTATTATTTGCTAGTGGAGCATTGGGAGCATTCGAGTCGCGCGGATATATTTTTGAACGCTTAATAATTTGAGTACCATTAAATAATTTGTAAACTCTGATTTTAATATAACGAATGTGAAATTTATTTAAACGTCCCTTTTGAGGTCGTTTTTCGTGACTTGTGTTTGTGCCCTGAAGTAGCACCCCAATGTTACCATTTCCGCTGCGTTGTACCAGATTTTGGGGGTGTTACAAATTAAACTCAGTAGTTTTGACTTCATCATTAGTATGAATTGGTTATCCAAGTATCATGCCAAATAAAGTCATCCACATCCCAATCAATGATGAAAACTTTGATTATCCAAGGCGATCGAAGTAAAACTCGACTAAACCTCATATCCTATATAAAAACCAAAAGGTATATATCCAAGGGATGTCAAGTTTTCATAGCCCAAGTAATACAAAAAACGACTAGAAGACATACCAGTAGTCAGAAAATTTCCTAAAAATCTACCTGGTCTTTGCCCAGTTCGCCAAGTAGAATTTCAAATCAATTTAATTCCAGGAGCGGCACCTGTAACCCAAGCACCTTACAGATTAGCTCCTTCAGAAATACAAGAACTGTCAAACCAACTTCAAGAGTTAGCAGACCAAGGTTTTATCCAACCAAGTACTTCGCCTTTGGGAGCTCATGTCTTATTTGTTAAAAAGAAAGACAGATCTTTCAGAATGTGTATCGATTACGGGAGTTAAATAAACTTACTATAAAGAATCGTTACCTATTATCCAGGATCGATGACTTATTCAACCAACTTTAAAGATCGAGTGTTTACTCAAAAATTAACTTAAGATCAGGTTATCATCAACTGAGAATAAGGAATGAAGATATTCCCAAGACTGCTTTCAGAACAAGGTACAGACACTATAAATTTCAAGTAATGCCTTTTGGTTTAACTAACGCACCTGCTGTATTCATGGATCTCATGAATCATGTGTGAAAACCATACTTGGATAAATATTTGAGAATGTTCATCGATGATATTCTCATCTACTCTCATAACAAAGAAGAACACGCAATAATTTTGGAATTAATCAGAAAGGAGGAATTGTATGCCAAATTCTCTAAGTGTGATTTCTGGATCAGTATCGTGCAATTTAATGTCTCATTATTCTTCTTATGATTTTGGAAAATCATACCATCAAGGAAACATCTTCTACATAACACTGTTTTGATATCATGTTTTATGCTTAAGTAGGATGATTTATAAGCATCTTATCGAAATGAATTAGGACGCTTCTTCATTTGAATAAGGAAATTATAAACCACCAAACTATAAATTTATAAATTCTCAGTTACAAGGATTGGGACGCCTCTGTTTGTAAATGACAAATTATAAATGAATAGGCTTAAGTGTATGGCATTCGTACAAACAATTTTCTTTCAAACAGTTTATGCGAAAAATTCTTTTTCTTTATTTAATTATTACCCTCATACAATTGAGTCTCTAGTCGTAATTTGTTCATTTGAATTTTTCCAAATTTGTATCCGACATGATTGGTGTACAAGCCACTCTCTTACAATTCATAATTTGTTTGAATCATTCCCTGGCATCACTCCGGCATCCAACTAAATCTCAGGACGAGATTTCTTTAAGGTTGAGGGACTATAACAACCCGTAATTTTCATCAATGTAATATCCATCTATTATATATATACCACCTTTTTACAGGGAAATTTTTGCTTTATCTCATTATGCAACGTAACTTGCATCTCTAAAGTAAACGAGCTCACGCAACCTCTACTAATGCCATCTATATCTATGTTTATATCATGTAAACATCCTAATATGTCAAGTCTATATCTTAATATCATTTTTACCAAGTACATTCTCCATTTAACGTACTTTTCAAAACGTAATATCAAAACGAGCATTAAACGTTAACGTTTATATCAAAACCCTAATCATATGTAATGTATACATATAAAATGAATGTGTAAGCCTTCAAGCATGTGTATAAGTGTATAATGCACAACATTTGAAATAGAATTTCCCTCAAAGTCAACGTACTACTTATTTAAGCTTAATGTGCAAGTAAATAATGTAAGAAAGTCAAACTAGGTCATTTTACCTCCTAAATCACTTTGGTTTCTTACTACCACTTTAGCACAAGGTACAAGCACTTAATGCATGACTCCTAAACCCAAAACCTAAACCTTAAATCATCCTAAAACTCTAATCTAAAACCCTAAACCACTCGTCACCCCTTAATTCTCTTTTAAAACCATTTCAAGCACCTCAAGCACCTCAAGCTAGCACCCTAACACCACCATGACCTCACTAACATGTTACCTTACATTTCAAGCAGCTCCATCACCACCTTGTAAGCTTCTTGTCACCTCTTTATCACCTACTAGCTACCCTTGTTCACCAAGCAAACCACCTCATCACTTCTAGTCCATTCGCACCCTTACACCTCTCTAAGCTACATTCCTAGCCTTCTTTACTCACCCTCTATAGCCCTTGATCCCCACTCCAAGAATACTTAGCCACCAAGTTAGGAAACTTGGACACCAAATCCTTTCTTGCCTATATAAAGCCAAACCAAACAAACATTCTTAATTCATCCACTAAACTTTCAACCAAGCTCAAACCAAGTTCTAGCCAAGCCAAGGAAGAAGTGAAAGGTCCCTAGATCAGATTAGAAGCCAAGAAGAACGAAGGAAAAGCCTTAGAACTCGTCACCAAGTCGTACAAACCCAAAAAGCCTCCTTTTTGACCCATTTTCAAGATTGTAAGTCCTCTCCTTGTTCCATAAGCTCATAATCTGTTTTAAATCTTTCATAAGACCTATAAGATCCTATATAAACTTTTGTTTGATCCTTTGAATCACAAACTCATGCATTTTTGGTTTTCCTAAACCATACGCACCCATTTTGTGTTTTTAAGCTCATATGCCCTTTCCATAAGCTATAGGATCGTAAAATCTACTTATTTTAGCTTATTCTAATAAGCCATAACCTACTAAACTCTTTTGGATTTCAAAAATATCAAAATTATGGATTTTGGACTTAATTTGCAAATGTTTTCATGCAAAGGGGTATATATCGTAACTTTCTAAAATTTATAACTAGAGGGGCTAAAAATGTCATTTTCCTAAAGTTATAACTATAAGGACCTATCTTGCCAAATTTCAAAGTTAAAGGTTTAAATAATATATACTATATATATAAATGACTAATCTTGTAAAATTTTATAAACTAAGTGTATATATTGCCATTTATGATGTATTCTTAAAAATATAAAATATAATATTTTCATATAAATTATAAACATATATATTAATATTATAAGACTCGATTTTATTAAAACCCGATACATTTATCGATATTAATCAACGATCGACGTATTATAAAGCAATTACGTTATATATTTAACGTAACTTATCATCGACTAGCTTTTGAAGAAACTTAAGAAATCTTATCGTATCGCGTTACTAGGGAATTTCATGTGAGGAGTTCCATTTGGGTATTTGTTTTGATGAGTTTGCTGGGTTTACGATTTAAAGTGCCCTGACTCCTCAAAGGATACTACATGGCCTCTGGATTATGATAGCCTGAACAGTGAAACAATATTTCCATAAATTAATAAAGTAATACATTAAACTTTATGAAGTTTTAATAAATAAACCATCACACTAAAACTTGACATATTACCCAAGGTTACGTGACGAGGTCGTTACTTTCACTTGATATACTTTTGCCATCAATCAGATTTTCCCTGTTAAGGTGAGTTCATAGCCTCGCATTTTAAATCTTCTAATGTTTTCATAAACCCGCGAGGGGGATACATGTTATAAACCATGATTACGAGTGTTTTTCCAACTGTATGCTATCCTGATTTATTATTTCCTAAGTCACCTTTACTGCCAATATTTTTTAATCATGAACCATTAGTCACTTGCGAGTGAACACGAATATTGTGGATAGATCTATCGGGGTGTGACGACTCCCGTTGGTGTGCCTATACTTTTGGTAACAATAGCACTATATTTGATAATAATGAGTAACTTTGGCAAGTTTTTGTTCTACGAGGATATTTATTCCTCACTAATGTCACTAAGGTGATTTCTATGTTAATGTTTGGTTGCATGAGCTTAGGGCAATAATACTGCTTTTTCATGATAATTGTATATGCAATTATTACAAATTATGGGTGTATAACAACGTAACCCACTATTGAACTTGTATTCAAACTGTTTATCATAAACCTATAAATTTCACTCAACCATTGTGTTGACCTTTTTAGCATTTTATCTCAGGAAATTGAGCAACTTATGGCACGGAGTGGCACGGACTTGAAGACGGCTAAATTATTATCATTCAAACTTTGTTTCTAGATTTTGAGACCTCTCTTTTGTAAAACTCTAATGAATAAATGAATGATAACTAATTTTCCAAAACGTCTCTTTACGATTCATTTTCTATGATTATGACTGTTGTACTATGAAATAATACCCCAAATTAGCTTCTGCAGCTATATTTGTCAAAATGGGGGTGTTACAAGGCAATAGAAGTTCACGTTCATTGGGAAAAAGTGCAGGATAAATGATTATTATACAACCAGAAACCATCAGAATTGCAGACCTGAAACACACCAGCACCAACAAAGCCATGGAAGCGAAGGTATATCTCAAATGGACTGCAAGAAGCATCCAAGATCCAAAACCAATCAAGTTTTGCTGTATACTACTGGACCAACAACTAAAGTTAACGCAATTGCTATAGGGCCAATGTTTGTAGGCTCTGACAATTTTGCTTTTATTGTGGTTTGTGGCCCGTTTGAGCCATTTCTTTTTTAGCTTAACCCAATTACAGATAAATATGACCGAAATTTACCCATTCAGCTTGCAATTTTAGACCTATGAAAACACTTTAAGCATTCTCTTTCTTTTAAAAAAACCAGCACTTTAGTGTGTGCAATGTGACTCAGTTTATGTTCTTAAACCTATTGGTATGGCAGGTCCAGCATTGAATGGTACATGGTAGGCAGAGTTGCTGAAACACCAAAATTGGTTACGACGGATTGCTCTGCTACGATGGTATAGATACTATTTCAGTTTAAGGAAAAGTCACTTTTTCTTTCTAACTAAATTTGTTGCAGAGTTGCAGTAGAATATACATAATGGGTTTGCCAAAGTTTACACCCTTAAAGGGGGTCACCAAGAGTTAAGTTCTAACTTTTATGTAGCTAACTGTGGTCTAGCTGTTAGACTTACTTTAAATTTTATTGCATCAGCATTTAGCTTATATAGAACAGTAAAAGGAGTATATCTTGCTGATGAGATAGGTTGTTGTGTTATTGTTTCCTACGATGATGAGACTTTTGCAGAAACATCACTTAATGCGTTGGATCGGAAACCATGTTCTCATCTTGGAGGTTGTTCTTTGTGTTGGAATATGAACAAATATAAATTATATATGTCTGAGAATTTATTCGAGCCTAAGGGGACACACACGTTAATATGTAGAACAACGTATTTAATATATTAATGTAATATATTAATAGTTTTTAAACAAACGATAGTTAAAAGTTTAACGTGAATAAATATTAGTCGTTAATAGTTAAAGGAATAATATGCAAAATCAGGAAAAAGGAAAGTTTGGTTTTCCCCTTTCTTTCCTTATGGCTGGTCGAATCCCACTCCAAGAGGAGGTGGGATTGCTTGCTTGCTCACCAAGTCAAGAGGGCTATCAATAGAGGTCTTAGGGTTATTGTATGCTCATAACTTCAATCCCTAAAATCCCAAAATCTCTCTTCTATCTCTCTTGGTGTTCGACCAGATCCAAACCCACAAAAGGGTTTTTGGTTTTTCTCTTTTCTTGTTGTGTGATCAATCAAACAACCCTTTATGGTTTTTGTTTTGCGATTTAATCTCAAGAAGGTGTTTCGTGTGTTGATTGATTCAAAGACGAAGTGATCGTTTGGTTTAAACACTACTAGTACTAGCATACACGTTGTTTGCTAAGAACGTATTGTGTGTGTTGACTTAGAGGGGTTATTCTTTTGATCCTTAGTGGTTTCGCGTGGTATTATACACACGCGTATATTGAAAATGGTGTAACGTTTATTGTTATAAGCAGTCTAACGTTCCTTGCTAAAAGGTACATATCTTTAATCCCTTGTTAATTATAAGTTCTATACGTGTTTGATCTTTCCGCTACGTACTTGTGATATGTTTAATTGTAAATTAGATCTAAAATCCCAACAGTGGCATCACGAGCCATCGTATATGAATTTGTAATTACAAGAATAAAATTGGATAAACAAATTAGGGTTCTTAATTAATTTTTAAGCCCTTGGGCGTTTTATGCATCAAGATTCGATCTTTATGCATCAAGATCCAATTTTTATTGGTTATTAAAATTGATTAGATGATTTCTAGGTTGTATGCAATTTTATAAATATAACTTGATGTGTTTAGATTGCTAATTGATCCGGTTTTATGTTAGATTAATTGTTAATTTGGCATCCATGATAAATACATGCAATTTATCATGGAGGCGATATATGATATTAATCATGTTAATTGTTAAAATTATTATGCAAATATGATGATCAAGACCTAAAACATAGACATTAAATTTATGTGGATACAGGAAGCCAAGTCCAAGCTTCTTGAAGCGGCTAATAGAAAAGATCATGATATTTTAGGAAAGTATTGTAAGCCTTCTAGGACTCCTTGGTGTATAAAAGGAGGTTCTAAGGCGTAGAGTTATACACACAAAAAAGACATCATAATATCACATCACATTAGTATCTCATAGCTTCAAGGTTGTAAACCCTAGCACTATCTTAGAGTGCTCGTATTAATATATTAAAGCTTGTTGTTTTGGTTATACTTCTGTGTCAAAACATACTCTACGATTGTTATTCTTCTTAGTGATATAAACTAGATTCCGCATAGTTTATATCATATACACAAAGTTTTAATCTTAGTACCTTTGGATTTATTCAAGGATACTAAACCTTATATCAAGCTAAGGAGTTAAAGATCCATTCATTCAGGACCATCAAGTGGTATCAGAGCTTGTGTGAAGCTTTGATTAAGAAGAAACAAACAATTCATACCAGATCTATCTCTCATTAATAAGATGGAGGCATGAACTACTTCAACGATTGCAAAGCTCCCTATTCTCAACCCATGGGAATATGATCTCTACTTAATGAGGATAGAGCAATACTTTCTTATGACTGATTACTCTCTCTGGGAAGTAATTCTGAATGGCGACAATGTGCTAAAAAGAATAGTTGGAGAAATTAAGCAGGAATATGAACCTACTACTGCAGAAGAAAAGCAGGATAGAAGGAATGAGATGAAAGCAAGAGGAACTCTGTTGATGGCACTTCCTAATAAGGATCAACTTAAGTTCCATGCATACAAAGATGCAAAACTGCTTATGGAAGCCATAGAGAAGAGGTATGGAGGCAACAAAGAATCCAAGAAAGTACAAAGAACCCTTCTCAAGCAACAATATAAGAACTTTGCAGGAACAAGTTCTGAAACAATAGATCAAACGTTTGATAGGTTGCAAAAACTCATTAGCCAGTTGGAGATTCAGGGTGAGGTTATTGCACAAGAGGATATGAACTTGAAGCTGTTGAGAAGTCTTCCATCTGAATGGAAGACTCATGCTTTGATTTGGAGAAACAAAGTGGAGATTGAAACCATCAGTTTGGATGATCTATATAATAACTTGAAGATTTATAAATATGAAATCAAAGGATCAACAAGCACAAATAAAAATCCACAAAATTTGGCTTTTGTGTCATCCACCAGCACTATAATAATACTATATATAGATATAGTATATAAATATTTATATATTTATATATATAAGATATATTTATATTATATTAATATATATATATATATATATATTATATATATATTATATATATATATATTATATATAGTTGTAGCTTTGTTTTCAGCATCAAAAATTAAGTGCAAACGAACTGCAAGAACTTCAAAAACATAAATGCACTCTTCATTTAATTGTATTTTTGACATATGTTCTAAAAGAATCAAATATGCTTTTAAAAAATATATTTGTTCTAAAGAATTTGATGAGAAATTGGAAATACAATTTTTTTCTTTCAAGGTGTGCATATACGCACCCCTTTAATATATATTTAATATATATATATATATATATATATATATAAGATATACCGAGTGGATACGAACGGCAAATAGATAATAGCAAGATGGGAATACGCATCTCAAGGCAACATGCAGTACAACTAACGTAGCATGGCAAAAACTAGGCAATCAATGATGATCTAGATCTTAACACTCGCAAGAATTCTCATAAGTTCAAGGTCAGATAATTTTTAGGTGGTCTTAGCATTTGTATGTTCCTTCCCTTCCCCTAACATAACTTAAGGAAACTACCCCCATCATTTCATGTTCCTTCGTAAATTAATCATAGTTAATCAGGCTATGCGTAATTTTGGAAAAAGTATGAAATGCTCAAGCTAGTCAACTTTTGCCATGTTTGAGGTTTTATGAAAACTTTAGTTTGGTTATAGTTGCATTTTTATTTTAGAAAAATGGGCATTCTCTATAACCTTGGCTGTTAATACTAATCTGTCACACCCCGACAAGGCGGAAACATGAGATGCGACGATATCACTTCATCACACAAGTTACAAGATCACATAAAAATCATACTCGAAAAAGTCAACATAAAGTTGGTGAGCTCTTAGGTTTGATAACAACACAGTTGATGTGCCATAGTTTTGAGATGTGGACAAGTGTGCTATATGATAGTGAATACATGTAATAGAATAGATACCACCATAGCAACTCCATGCTATCATAGATTCAAGATCCATGAAACCTCCTATAGGATACAACTACCCACATAGCAACTCATATTATTAAAGATTTAAGATCCACAAGGATTTCCACTAGATATAGATACCAACATAACAACTTCATACTACTTTAAGATCCATAGATACCCAGCAATTATAGATGCTATCGTAACATCTCCATTCTACTCTTAGATTCACAGATACATAAAAATTATAGATACCAAATCACGCCTTGTTGTCAATCATAGGTTCACACGCACCTAAAGCCTACCAGCTAAGCTATACGTAGGGCGGAAGATCACAAGTTCGCAAGTTCACAAGATCATAAGATACCTCACAATTCCATATATGATCCACAACAAGTTCAACTAATCTCATGTCATTCACATAGCAGTCATAGGCACATAGCATTGTCCAAAAAGATAAAAGTTTTGCACAGTAAAGAAAACAAGTTCAAAATAGATTTGAGTATCATTTTCCTCCAACAGAAAAGAGTTAAAAAGTGGGGCTACGAGAACTCACCTCAAAAGATGATAGTAACTGAACAAGATAACCTCTACACAACAAGCACAACGGTACCCGACCAAGACCTAATTAATAAGTTCACCTTAGTATTATATTGTACAAAATTTCCTTGTTGTACAAACGTTTGCATTACAGTTTACAAAAGTTTTCGTTCTTATTAACAAAGTTTTGTATCATGGTCGTGTGGTAACTAGGTAAGATAACTCGATGCACTTGGGCTAAGTGTTATATTAACACATGATGATTGAAAATAGAGTCAACGAGTTAGAATAAGATAGAATGTTCAAAAAGATCCGAGGAAGATTTGACGAGGTGTGATTAAGAGTCTAAAGATCAGAAAAGCAAAAGATGAATAACTCCGCAACGATAAAGCATAAATGATATTTGAAGTAAAATAATATTTTATTAATTTGTCTTCTTATCGAGCTAAAAGGGGTAAGTATAACTTCTTTGTCTAGTTCGTATGTTTAAGTTCTATTGCCTCAACCTTGTCACTTAACGTTCAATAAAATCTAATTTCGTTCTTTTGTCAAATAAATAAGAAAGTAGGTCTTTTCAAAATATTTTCTAAGTGTGTTACGTTTCATAAAATTTCGGCATGACCCGTTTGTTTATAAGAGTTTTCCCAAAGTTTTTAAACCTTAATTTAAACCATTTTCCCACTTTAAATAATTTCTCAACAAAACATCAAACTCATATTTTTTTTCACATCGATCAGTTAAAACAATATTTCCAATGACTTATCCAAGTCATTTTAGTCCACTCAAGTACAAGTCCATTTTTAGATCCAACAGACAACTCAAATCTAAGTACTTTTCTAGTCTACTATGTCGTTGGGCCTTAAGGCCCATTAAAGTTTCTTAGTTAGCGTGATACTATGACAAGTTTAATGTAGGTACTTTATTGGGCTTTTCGACTCGATAAGTCCACTATTATCTTTTAAGATTCAAAATAAGCCATAATATTTCACCAAACTCAACCATAAAATAAGTTCTCTTTAGTTTAACTAAAATAAATTACCAATAAGCGGAGATATAGTTCAAGGGAATAAGCTGGGACCAAATAAGTCAAGATAAGTCGCGGCCTATCTTAACTTTTGGGCCAAGACCCCCAAAGTCCAAAACATGCCTTCATGCACAAAATAAGTTAATAAGTTACGTAAAGGTATCATGGCCTCACGCCAAAGTAATATGTCACGAAAATAAGCAGTAGCTTAAAACTCTTATTGGGCCACGAGCCCAATAAGCTCAAAAGTATCTCCAAAAAGTTCAAAAATAGCTTCGTTTATATCAAACCTTTTTAGTTCTTCAAATAAGCTTCAAATAAGTTTAGAAAATATTCATTAATATAAGCTGGGGTTAATAAGTCCTTATTAAGCTGAGGCTTTTATCCTTATTGAGCCGCAAGCCCAATAAGCTCAAGAAGTCTCAAAACAAGTTATAATTATTTTGGTAAGTTCACAATCAAATAAACGACGAAATAAGTGCTCAATAAGCACATGAATAAGCTAGTTTTGAACTAAGATGTACTCACGATCCCTTATTGGGTCGAGTCCACTTTTAGGCCCATTAACACCATTTTGAAAACAAATAACTCCAAAATATTATCAAAAGTTCAACAAGCTAATAAGCTCTAAATCAAAATATGATAACCAAAGAATCTCCAATAAGCCATAATAAGCCAACGAAAAACATAAGTAGGCCGAGCCCTAATTTGTCTTTTTGGTTCTTGTTGGGCCGAAACCCCACAAAAGTCTGAAACAAAATAAGCACTTCCTAATGAGTCTAAAAACAAAATAAGCACACCCGACAACAAAATAACCTACAAAATAAGCACCGCAACCTCAAAATTTTGTTGGTTCTTGTTGGGCCGAACCCATGACTCCCTTCTTGAGTTTCGGTTGGGCCAAAACAAATAAAACAAGCCCAAAAACCAAATAAGCCCTAACTAAGCTTATTTTTAAGATAGGTTTCCAAATAAGCATCAATAAGCCCTAGATAACACAAGATATATTACCACAACAACCATGATATAAAGATGACCAACCCTTGTTTCTTTCTTTTTTGCTCACGTCAAAACCAAACGCACACTTTAAGCACTTGTTTCAATTTTAGTTATCGTTTTTAAAACAAACGCATTGTACAACTAACTTAATATCATGCTAATGACTCTAAAAGTACAATTATTTAAGAGTTTAGACAACTTACAAGAAAGGGTTTTCGGATGAGGTTAGAACTTCATAAACAACCTAAATGTTATTTTTGATTACCCAAGACAACTTTGAAAATCAACCCTTGAATGTTCTTGACTCTTAAATCTTGATCAAAATTTGAAAATGAGATGTTTCTTGCACCCTTATGGTTCATTCGATTTTAAAAAGAAAGGAAGAGAGGAAGTTTTGGTTGGTGATGTTTAGACATACAAAGTGTGTGTTTTATGGTTAGATATAAGACAAAAGGGAGGACAAGCATGATGTCTCCTTGTCCCCTTTGTGGTTCATGAAATTGCAAGAGATGGTAGGGTATCCCATGCTCTTTAGTCTTGTGTCAGAAATTTAAACCGAGACTAGTTTAAACGATAATCAGGACCGAATGTTAACAAAATGACTCATAAGATACTAAAATGCGTTAAGATGTTCTAAAGTCGAATAAGAAATTGATTTTAGTCATTGTTCTACTTAAATGTTAAACTCGCGTAGTTTTCTGTTTTTCGACTTGTTTCCGAACGTAACTCTAAGACTCGCATTTTAAGACAAACGCTAACAAGAATCATAAGATAACTTATCAAAATAAGTTTAATAAGCTCACTCCAAGATAACTAGATTTACTTTAATTCATTGTTGTGCCGGTACGCGTTGCGTGACGTTTTTCGCTAAACGCGGGAAAGCTTCACGGTAACCGTCGAAATGACATCCCAGCCATTTTAGATAATGAAACTTTTGAATCAAAAGTGATTCATCATAAAGATAAGACACTTAATAGCCGGTTAAACCGTAACTGCTTTTCATAAAGGAAGTCAACAAAGTCAACTTTGTAGTTTTCTCATAAAATATCGGACTCTTCTGAACACGTAGATAATTAGTCATAGTATTATATTATACTAAGACTCAGAAAAGATCACTGGTTATCACACGTCTTCTCCAAAATGCTCGGGTTCCTCGTCGGTGACCCGAAGATGATTTCTTCTTGCCAATGTCCATTCGAGATTTTTCCACTTGTGCTTGTCTTTCAAAAATTGCCAAGAAATATTGTGCTTAAATTCTAAACATGTGTGTGTGTTAAACAATATTCGTACCATCGTCAACCAATCTTCATCATCCTCCCCACTCATAACAAGTGTTTCTTGCACCACCGAATTAAGTTTTTGAATATCTCGATTCATTAGAGTCTACTTTCCCGTTAACATGTTCTTGGTACGAGGCATGTCGTTGTTTTTCTTGGCTTGCTCATTGTATACCTCAAGTATTTTATACCAAATCGTATACTTTTTTGATTCGAATCTGTTTTTGGATCCTCAGATATTTGAATGAAACATTCTGCCAAAAGCAAATCCTCGCCTTGGGTCCATAAATGTCGAGCTCGGGTCCGTTTGGCTTGCGGTTCTTTTTTTGACTTTTGCTTCAAACAGATTCCTTTTGTTTATTTCGACGTCGGGGTCGGGACCGCCTCATCTTCTTCTTCTTCGTCTTTGTTTTTGTCTGGACCGCCTTTTGCTTCAAACGGGTTGGGAAGCAGTGGCTTTGTTTGGTTGTTGTTGTCGTTGTTGAGAAAATTGGTTATAATGCATTTGCATTTTCCATTGGTTAAATAGCAATTGTTCGTCGAAATTAGCAAATGGGTTTTGGAAGTTGGGATAGTAAGGAATTTGGTTGTATGGAAGTTGAGTGGAAGAGCCCAGATTGTTGGTCGGATTCGAAGACGAGCCTAGAATTTGGTTGAGCCATTTAGTATACTGAAAATCCAATTTGGGTTGGGATTCATTTTGTTGGAGAGAAAAACAAGAGATATAGAAAATAGTATGTTATAAAATATATTGAAAGTATGGGTGAAGTATGAAATAATAGGGAAGTATTTATAGGATTTGTTAAGGGGTAAAAATGGAATTTTTAAGGGTATTTATTCAAAAATATGCTCAAGCCTCGGCTGGTACCATGGTGCCAGGCTTAACAGCCGGGGATGGTATTTACCTATAACCCGAGTAGTGGTGTGATGCGTCGTTCTCAAGCCTCGGCTGGTACCATGGTGCCAGGCTTAACAGCCATGGTACCGATGCCTCTAAGCCATATAGAGTCTTATCAAAGTATTACTTTTTTGCATGACATTCACCATATCACACTGTGTAAACTTGCAACTTGATACTTCTAGAAATAACTATTAACTACATAAAAAAGCAATTTTTATGAATTTTAAATTCATGTCTGACATTTAAAACGTCAAAATATGTTGTTTATTATTACAATCAAATCAACTACAATAACATGAACGGATACGCAGAGTAAAAAACCACCAAAAAATTATTCATGACTTTTGGGAACGTTTATTTTATAATGTGTTCCCAAAAAGACTTTCCAAAACCAAGCCACACATCCAAAAACATTACTATTTGGAATGGTT
>BQNB010082087.1:0-26887 GCA_026074375.1 Tanacetum coccineum | reverse complement strand
AAATTGTTGCAATAGATAAGAATGTGACTAAACTAATTAATCCTAAACTACCTATACTCTAGCTATTCTACTCTACGATACTACTCAAAAAATTAAAAAGGAGCGAACGAAAAAAAATATAGAAAAGATAAGAACTCGATATGCCCCCCAGATCCCCTTTTTATCTTTGTTTCATAAAGCAGTAGTACCAAACACATGGCTGGATTGGGCCTCCTTAATATCAGAATTGGGCCAGGATAAATCTCATCTGCTGGGCCAAGTCATACCATTTTATTCATGGGATGCTGGTGTGTCATGGTTGTTGCTGGGCCGAAGTTGGGCTTGCTGAATTCTTGAGTTGCAGCAAAATTAGATTATTATAAATAGGGTCGGTCCGACCCATATAAATGGTGTCGGGCCGGCCCAATAAAAGATGAAAGCATCGTAGGAACCGTAATCTCGTGCTCTTTCCAATGGCATGCTCGGGAAATATTAACGACTTCGTCTTGATCTCGAAAAACGCGTAAACGTCTTCAAATCTTAACCGAAAGTCACCGTTTTTGCTTTATTTTCAATCCCTTGTACCTGCAAGACATAAAAACACAAACCAGACATATTTGCAATAATATTTATCATATTCCATGTTTTAGTCCGTTTATTAGTGTTTTCCGGGTTATAAATGATGTATGCTTAGCACACATCAGATTCCCTTACACTAAGCCATTGCTGGTCCCACACGCAATGTTTATAAAACACGCCCGGAAATAAATAATTAGACCCCCTTAACTTATGACCCCTCACAATCAAACAACAACAGAAAAAAGTTCATTAAAAGGTTTAAAATTTATTTATTTTTAAAGCGCCCCCGTTTTAACCACTTATTCGTTAATAGATAGAAACTAAGATAAAACTTAATAAAATTATTAAAAGGCTTTAAGAATGGGACTTCGTCATCCTTGATTTTTCACGATCCCCAAACCAAGCTTAAATGAAATCACAGTGAAATATAAGATTAGATGCTAACACTACTCATAAATGCTAATTGTGTAAACGCAGCTACTTTTCGCTCCCTTATTCCTAATTTCCTCTAAGGATTTTATTATTATTGGTGACAAATAAATTATGTCCTTATTATCATAAAGGTGCCCGGTTTAGACCACAATTAGTTTGAAATCCTTTCCTAAAGAGACGATATGGTGAGAATAAGGTCCACATTAAGGTTCTAAATTCACATGATTTAGGGGTTATCCTTTTTATTTCATCCGAAACAACTCAACTACGAGTCCAGAGATGAAGGCTTTATTTAGATAACCCCGAAGTCGAAATTTGGCTTTATTATTATTATTATTATTGCAACATTATTAAACCTTGGTCCTTTAAACAACTGCCACATCGGTATGCGAGCCGACCATGGTCCAGGAGTCTTATTTCGACCTCGGTAATTTCCTTGACCTTTTAGAAGGCTGCAACATCGGTTGTGAGCCGGCAAGATGCAGCAAACTTTTATCAGTCTCGGATTATTATTACTATGTGCCTTATTTTGAAGACTGCCACATCGGTTGTGAGCCGGCAAGAGACAGTAAACCTTTATCATCCCACCGTTTTTATTATTATTATTATTATTACCTCTACCCTTTAAACGACTACCACATCGGTTATGAGCCAGCAAAAGGTAGTGGTCTTATTTCGGCTTTGGTTTATTACATAACTTTTATTATTATTAGCCAAATTTTAAGTCATGCGGTCTTTTAACAACTGCCACATCGGTTGTGAGCCGGCAAGAGGTAGTAGCCTATTTCCCCGCAACACTGACAAAACCTCGATGTGTACCTTATTTTCACCAGAAGGAATCTCTACGAAGTGATTTAAACCAAGAATCGCAAAAACCAAAAGTAACTTTATTTATTTAACAATTATATAACATTTATTAAGCTGGTGAGAGCAAAAAGCCACAATTAACCTCTATGAGCTCTAAAGAGATCCAACTACTCTATGTTTAGCATCTAACTTATATTCAACTCTATCATTTTTCGTTCTTTGCAAAATTTTAAAGTTAAGCAAACGCTAAGTCTCGAAAGCTAAGGGGAAATCTAGAGTGTAAAACTCGGTCAAGTCAAAAATCTTCTTAGTTCTACGGGCCTACATATTTATATATTTTTATATTTTCATCATTTTTTCCATTTTTTTGATTTTTTTTAATATATAAAACAATAAAAATTTTGGTCAAAAACGGGATTGCGTGGGAACACATATAGGCACAGGTATGATCACATTTCGATAGAAATCCCCCCACACTTAGAACCGAACATTGGCCTCAATGTTCAAAAATGTCGGGTTTTACCCCCACACTTAAGGACGAGAAAGGCAAATGCTAGTAATTCCAAGTGTGAAAGGGGAAACAATAAATATACATGATCAGGATTGAGGATTCCAAAATAAGCAAAAGATCAAAGACCGAATTATTGGAGGATTGAAAACAAGCACGGGTCTTCATGATCTTAAGGAATCCTGCAAACAAAAACAAACCACGAAACACAACATGGAGAGAAGCACTCCCCCACACTTATTCATTACTAATACTACTACTAAACTAATATATTATTACTATTAAGAAAGATAGAACGAGAAAGAGAACACGGGTTGCCTCCCGAGAAGCGCTTGTTTTTGTTCGAGTCTCTAGCTTGACTCTAGTGTTATTTCATTTTAGGTCCATGGTCAAATCCATCACCCGATGTGAGGTGAGGATGGTAATAACAATACATCACCTCCTTAGGTGAGTATGCAGCAGGACGGGGTGATGGCATATGATGAGAACTAAAAGAAGGGGTCTCCATCACCCTCGTCTTCCCACCCGACTGTGTCAGGGAGAAGAATAAGTAAATCTGCTTAGGATCGGGAAGTGGTGGAACTAGTAAGGAGGACTCTGTAGGTAACAATGCTTGAGATACATCGGAAGATGTATCTTCATTAAGCAATTGCTCAAAATAAAGAATGTCACCCTCTGAATCGTAATACCTACCATCAATATCAGTAGAAATTAAATCGTCTAGGCCGATCTCAGTGGTGAGCTCCTCCAAAATAAGGTCATTAGTCACAATTGGTCTAGACATTGAATCAGAATTACCTAAAGGTTCATCAAACACCCTTGGGACAGGAACAGGGTCTTTGGCTAGTAAACATTCTAGTTCTTCTATGTCCCGACAAGGATTGAAGTCAATTTCCCTATCCCCCGTTAAGAGGGTATCTAAATCATCTCTCAAAAGTAAGTCGATCTTTTCATCTCCCAAAACAACTAAGTAGGGCGAGGGCAGTGTGACTAGCAAAGTGGACTCATCAATAACTGGAGTCAACTCAGGGAGGTCCAGACTACTAATGTCCTCAAACTCCTCATCAAAAAGCGGATTATCATTACATAAGGTAAAATCATCATTAAAATCGAAGAGAGGGTTTGAGAAAGTCGCATCAAAAGATCTAGGTTTTGTATCATCACCTAAAGGCTCATCAGACATTCCTTTGGTTAAACTCGGATTTTTGAGTAAATGACTAAAAAGTCGCTTAACCAAATGTCTAGGCAAGCCAGCTACATCCACGTTCTCCATCAAGAAGTCGACTACATATTCTCCTAAAGGTGAATTGATATCAAAATCTACTTCCCCATTATCAGTAGGGGGCAAAGGTGTAGTAGCAGGCATATCACACTCTAAAACACTATCAGATGTCACCTCAGACTCCCTTGGGATTGGGACAAGATCATCAACACTAGACTTTATGAATTCGTCAGTTTCCCTTGCGGGAATAGTGCTAATAACCTCATCCCCCATTAAGAGGGTGTCTGTAGGCTCCATGGTAGCTAAGAACGGTATGGATGGTGTGTATGCAGGAGGTGTGACAGGAGCGGTATAATGATCACTTAAACATTGCTCCTTGTCATAAGTCACCTCCGTGTAATCGTCACTCCCCTTAGGTTCATTTAGAACAACAGGGGAATTGGGCATTTGAGTTCTAAGCATCTCCTCCAAAATACGGTTATTTTCCCTGCATGTATGCATAAGACTATCAAAAATCAAATCCTGAGGGGGCGACTGGTCAATATGGTACTGTGGAGGTTGGTCAAAACAAGGAAATCATAATTGTTACCAGGATTAGGCTCATAGACAAGTTTGTTCCTGGTTTGACAATCAGAGCTATAATGGGGAACTCCACAAACCTCATAACAGTCGAACTGTTGTTGCTGATACGAAGAATAGAACGGAGGTTGGTCATCACTAAAGTTCTGATTGTAACAAGGACCCTGATCATAGAAGGGCATGTTCCCTGCTTGGCAATCATTACTATAATGTGGACCTCCACAGAACTCACAACAGTCGAACTGTTGTGGCTGACTCGGAGAATAGAATGGAGGTTGGTTAAAATCAAAGTCTTGATTGTAACAGGGACCCTGATCAAAGACGGGTGTGTTCCCTGTTTGACAATCAAAACCCGGGTGAGGGTTCCCTCCACAAAACTCACACGAGTATGTCTCGTATTGGTGTTGTGGAGGTTGGTTGAAGAAGTTGGGAGTATCATTATAAGAATAAGGATTTGGGTCATAGACAAACTCATTTCCGGATCCTACACTGCTACAGCCAGGACAGTTTCCACCATTAAACGGACCTCCACAACACGAGCAACCAAAATGGTTATACGAAGACATGTCGAAGAATTAAACGGATAAGAGGATAAAGAAGATAAGAATTAAATGAAATAAGAGGATAAAGGAGAATATTTTTATTTTGGATTTTTATAAAGAAAATAAAAGAAAAATATTTAATATATATATATATATATATATATATAATAGAATTGAAAAAAAAATTATATATATAATAATACGAAAATAAACTTTCCGAAGAAAGGATCTTCAAGGCACTAACTCGAAACACCAACGTAAAAATCGTACAATCCTCCCCGGCAGCGGCGCCATTTTGATATCGTATAAATACGTACTAGTCGTATGTATATAATTTCAAGTATCCCGTTAGAAAAAAGAATCACTTTAGAAAAAGTAATAATTAAATCTTCCGGAGTCAAATCCCAACGAGAATTGAATTTGAGATTTACGTTAATGTTTGTCGTTTGATGCTTGATTATCTTTTAGATATTGATTTTGAATTATACTAATTATATAAAAGCTAAAATAAAACTAAGATATAACTAAAAAGAATATGCTTGTCAAGTGAGGTGAAAAGATCATTAAATGTGAAATAAAGAGATAATAAAGAATTGGTACCCTTTTAAAAACCGTTTTCTCACAACGTTGGTTTCTATTAAAAACAAGCTTTTATTTTGGTACAAATTACTTTAAATGATGACGAATTAACACTGGTAAAAATATTATTTTCTCACGACGTTGGTCTATTTTGAAAACGATATCTTATAAAAGTATTAATTACTAGATTTGATGTTTGATTATTTCTCCGGCTTTTGCCCTTCGAAATATTCAAATAAGAAATCTAAACAATCTGAAAATTATTAATTAACAATTTACTTTTTAATCCACACTTAACTCGCTATTCACGGTCACTTAACAAGCATACCACAAATCTACTCGCTAAACATGGAAACTAATCTAACAATAATAAGCATAACTACGCTACGGATAACAACTAAAGCAACAATAATAATGACTAAGCTAAAAATGGCGATAAGCATAAAATAAAGAAATAAAAGAGATAAGAACAAGATGAAACCCGGAATTAGCTCGGCGAGACCCGGAGACAATAGATATGAACTCATACTCCAAAGTGTAAAATAAAACCAAACTAATCCAAATCCCAATCCATAACGCCATAAACTCCAAACGAAAATAATGCTACTAACCCAAAATACCAAATTGAACCAATCGTTGCAAATCGAATCCAAAATGTTACTATAGAATTAAAACAAAGGAGTTGGGCCGAGCTTCTATAGTTAATCATTGGGTTGGGCTTGTGTAGAGAGACATTAAACTTGAGCCTTTTAATAAGTATGGGTCGGTCCGACCCATATAAATGGTGTCGTGCCGGCCCAATAAGAGGTAAAAGCACCGTCAGATTCGATTTTTGTGCTATTTTCAATGGCATGCTCGAGAAATATTAACGACTTGGTCTTGATCTCGAAAAACGCGTAAACGTCTTCAATTCTTAACCGAAAGTCACCATCTTTGCTTTATTTTCAATCCCTTGTACGTGCAAGATATAAAAACACAATACAACATATATGCAATATAATTTTCCATATTTTAGTGTTTTTAGTCTAATTAATAGTGTTTTCCGGCGTAAAAATGATGTGTGTTTTAGCACACATCAGATATCATCACAGTCGGAATCATATGCATCTAGATCATCAGTCTGGAAAGCTGCATTGTGTGTGATTGTCTGAGCAACTTGACCATCTGCAACTCCAGGATCTGCGAGAAATGCTAACTTCTTCTCATCCAATTCTTTAACCTCAGCTTGTGCTTAAACAAGCAAGACCTTTCCTTAAACCATGTTGCATCCCTTCTTCTCTTTGGCTGAGTACACTGTCTAGCCATATGCCCTTCACCTTGACAATTATAACACTTGATAACCTTTGCTTGACCTGATGTATTTCCCCTTGAACCTGAAGCATTCCCTTGTGAACCTGAACCGACAACATTCTGACCTTGTCTTTTTTGAACTTACTTAACGGTGATTCTACCATCTTGAACAGTGGCTTGATTCCTCATATTGGAAGAAGATCTAAGTTTATTGTTGGTTGATGGATAATGTGGTGTAAACACAGTTGAAAAGAATGCCATTGCTTTGTTCATACAAGTAATTAGGTCATCTCCAGGAAGGAATGTTAGAACAGCAAGACCTGAGTCTATTTGGGAAAACTCAGCTTGAGGTTGTTGTGGAATTTTCGTAGGTGGATATGCATTTTGAGTAACAGAGGATTAAGTATGGTTAAGGTTAGTTGGATATGTAGTTGGGTATTGTTGTGGATGATGATGTGCTCCATAAAGGTTTAATTGTTGTGGTGAAGAGTACACATGTTGAGTAGGAGGTGAAAATTGTTGTGGATACTGGGGAGTGGTGTACTAAGAATGATAGTTGTTGAAGTGAGATGGTTGTTGATGAAAGTTGGCAACTAAGGCAAGTGGATCTGGAAATCTTTCACGCATTAAGCGAGTTTCATTAGCATGCACCTCATGTTGTTCAAGATAAGCATAGAGTTGATCATAGTTTGACGTATGCAAATCTCTAGCTAACTTAACATCAGTAACAAATTTACCCTATTCTGGTGGAAGGCTATTCAGAAACTTAGTATTCACTTGAACTGGTTGCATGGTCATTTGAATGATGTTCATGTCATTGATAAGTTGAGTAAACCATAAGTAATATTGATGTAGTGTTTCACCTTTCACGTACGAGAACTTATCAAACTCGTCATACAGCTTACACTCACGTTCTTGCTTTGATAATGATGTGCCTTGCATAAGCAGCTTAACTCTATCCCATATGTCTTTGGCAACTTTGTAATGATTAACGAGAGCATAGACATCCGGTGAAAGACCTTGAAGAACAATGTTGGTAGCCTTGAGATCACAATCAGCTTGAAGCTTTTCTTTGTTGGATAATTCTTCATAAGTCATGGGTCTAACAGTCCATTCTCTAGTACAATAGTAGGCCAGACAAGGGGACCGTTTTCAACTGAGTTAAGTATTATCCGTCCATTATCCTTACCTTGAATGTAGAATTCCATACGACTTTTCCAAGACTCATATTGTGGTTTATCAAGCATAGGTGGACGGTTGTCAGCACCGGCAACAATCATAAATTCAGCTAAGGTAGACATCTTGAAGTGATTGTAGAAAGATAAGAACTTGATCGAAGAGTGATAAAGGAGGATTGTGTTAAAGAGTTGTTGTTGAAGGTGATTAAGATTATTGTTCCACGGGATTTTACAAATCTTTACTAAAACCGAGAAATCCAAGTATTTCACAGGATTTTACAAAGTAAGACAAACCGTAGAAAAAATAAAATCTTTTTGGATTAATGTAATATTTCTCAAGGAATAAGACACCGTAATGTTTCTCAAGGAATATGTCACTGTAATGTTTCTCAAGGAATGTGACACTGTAATGTTTCTCAAAGAATATGTCACTGTAATGTTTTTCAAGGAATGTGTCACTGTAATGTTTCTCAAGGAATATGACAATGTAATGTTTCGCTTGGTTTATGAAAATTAGACAGAGTTTTGTTTTGCCCAATTATGTATTTCGCTTGAACTAACAACCTGTCATAAATCGCTTGCTAACATAAATCGCATGCATGTTTCACTTGAAAACATATTTCGCTTGACCTAAGAAAAATTAAGCAGAGTTTCATTTCCTAGAAATGACATTAATCGCTTGAACTTAACCTATCATATTTCTCATGCTAACATATTTCGCACGAAACGTATTTCGCTAGCTTCAACCCTGCATATTTCGCTAGCTTCAAACAAACGACATATTTCGCTAGCTTCAAACAAAAAACGTACTTTTTCAACAAAACACACCCTTTTGACGTTTTACCTTGATTTTTATTGTACAACTAGTTATCTTAGGCCTGGATCTTGCTTAAAAACATAAACTTTAACACTTTTAAACACAAAAATCCGGGTTTGATTTTTGAAAAACCACGAAACCAAAAGACCAAAATAACGATAAAAAACAAGATGAAAACGCACATAAACTCACGATATCACCCCATGGCGACTGATACCAATTGTAGGATATCAAACATACAATCATAGATGACTAAAAAAGAGGGAATTCTAGAGAGAGAAAGAGTGGGTTAGAACACTTAGTGAGAGAAAGAAATGTGTATGTATAAAATGAACCAACCATCCTCTCCAACACATGGAGAGGGTATTTATACCCTTACATTGGCCGGTCACCATAAGGGGTATTCTTATGTTGACCCGGTTAGCTTAGCTAGTTTCCAAATATTATACTACGAGCTACTTATCGATATATTAGAAGTGACCGAGACTTTTTCGTATTCCTAACACAACAAATAAGCTATTATACATTAGGCGTGCTTCTTACGCGTTTTCAAGGGCTCAGATTGGTACAAAATGCAAATCGCCTAACAAATCTTACTCATGGACCAAGGTAACAATTTTTAGCGGCCCAACAAAACAACCCAATTGATCAAATGACACAGCCACTCCACAAAAAGACCGCATTAATTTCCAAAACGACTCGCTGTGTAGAAATGTATCAGCACAAAGCCGAAATAAATGCCATGACTTTATTAATATAAATACCCTGCCAAGATGCGCTTATTCTCAAACTCTGACCAAATTCATAACCATACATCATATATTTATAATCGTTGCCAAACGACGTCGTTCGCACGCAGACTGTAATTTTATTTTCCAACAACCTTCATAAACCATAATCTATAACCCTATTTAATTAAAAAGGCTTAGATAGGTAAAAAGTCATTAAAAATGCTCAATGGTTGCAAACTTGGTAAGCATGCCTCACCACATTGCATCACACCATTTAACATGCATTACATCATTATCCAACGGGCATCACACCATTTGACAAAAACAAAAGGTCTACTGCATAAAAAGCATGCTCTATAAACGGCTTCATTCCAAAGCATGTATGCAGACCTAGCAATGCATTATCTATCCTCAAACCCTAACAAAATCAAGACGAAAAATTACATGCCTAAAACATAATCAAAATACAAAAACGAAAGACGACAACAACAGAAAACATACCTTAATCCGTAAACCACAATCAATTATCCCAAATCACGACCTCGAACTGCAAAAATTAAACAAAACAAATTAAAAACACGAATAGAAATTCCAAATAACACATGCAATACATCTTTTCCAAAATTTTACACGGTCAAAATATACTCAAACCTTACACGCCTAAAACATAATCAAAGTACAAAAAAAGACAAAAACATACCTTAATCTATAAACCACAATCGACGATCTAAAATCATGGCTTTAAACTGCATAAACTTAAGCAAAACATATTAAAAATACGAAAATCACTTCCGAATATGACACGCAATACATCATTTCCAATATCCTAAACGACTAAAACATAATCAAATCTTACACGCCTAAAACATAATTAAACTACAAAATTGAACGACAACAACAACAATAAAAACCATACCTTAATCTGTTAACCACAATCGATGATCCTAAATGACGGCCTCAAGTTGCATATATTTAAACAAAAAAGTTTAAAAAACATGAAAACTACTTCAAAACAACACATACAATATACCATTTCCAAAAAATGAACAAACAAACATACCTTAATATCTAAACCACAACCTACGATCTCAAATCACCACTTCAAGCTACAAAAAGGTAAACCAAGCAGCTAAAAAACACAAAAACAGCTTTCAAACAACTCATGCAATACATCATTTCCAAAATCTTACACACCTAAACCATAATCGAACTTAAACAAATAACCAACAACAACAAAAAACATACATTTAAGCTGAAATCACCGATCAACCACCACCCATAGCCACTGAAGAAGCGAAGAAAGACTAAAGAAGAGTGTGGAGGGAGAGAGAGAGAGGAGATGAAGAGGGAGAGAGAGAGAAAGAGAAGGAGATAGAGGTAGGGAGAGAGAGAGAGAGAGAGAGGGATAGAGAGAGAGAGAGAGAGAGAGAGAGAGAGAGAGAGAGAGAGAGAGAGAGAGAGAGAGAGAGTTATAGAGAGAGAGAGAGAGAGAGAGAGAGAGAGAGAGGGTGAGGATAGAGAGAAGGAGAATAGAGGGAGAGAGAGGGAGGAGAGAGAGGGAGAGAGAGGGGGAGAGATGGGGAGAGAGGAGTAAGAGGGGTTATAGATATATATATTATATATATCTATATATATATATATTATATATATATATATATATATATATATATATAGAGAGGAGAGAAGAAGAAGAAAGGAGAGTGAGACAAGAGAGAGAGAGAGAGATGGGAGATACGAGAGAGAGAAGGGGAAGGAGGGGAGAGAGAGAGAGAGAGAGTGGGAGAGAGAGAGAGTGAGAGAGAGGGGGAGAGAGAGAGGGAGGGAGAGAGAGAGAGAGAGAGAGAGAGAGAGAGAGAGAGAGAGAGAGAGAGAGAGAGAGAGAGAGAGAGGAGAGAGGGAGAGAGGGAGAGAGAGAGAGAGAGAGAGAGAGAGAGAGAGAGAGAGAGAGTGTGAAGTGTATTGAGTACACTTTACATATCAGTGCAATATTAAAAACTGGAAGCAAGCCAGACCCAAATTAACAGCCCACTAATACAACCCATTAACCAAACGACATCGTATTTATAAAAAAACGACCTCACTTAAATGCTAAACGATCTCAATTTAATGCTAAACGACGTCGTTCACACGTATAATGTATAATAGGTTAATGAAAATTTGTTGTATACAAGATTTGAAATTGTTAATGAAAGAGCGAACTTGAAAAGTATCTATTTTAAAGGGGCCGATATACATTACGCTAAAATTTTATCTATACTATCTATAATGGAAAAACCTACAAACCTTGAAAGTGAAAAAATTAAGTAATCTATTTATGGAAACTGTAATTAATGTTTTGGAAACCGGGTCTCTAATCGACTCGGTCGAGTCACCAGGTTACCGGTTCGACCACAAGGTCAACCCGGTCTTCCATCGGGTTAAACCCGGTTTCGAAAATATAAAAACCGGTTTAATTTGACTTGTTTTTCGATTGGGAATGGTTCAACCAGTTGAACCGGCCGAGTCAAACAGGTTTCAAAACATTATGTTTAACCCCCTAATCCTCAAACTTTTAGTAATATATTTTGTTTATAACTCGTAAACTTTTTTTATCACTACAAGAGCATAAAAATGTATGAAACCAAATATAAAAGAGCATAAAATATACATAAGGTCAAAAAATTTTAGGGGTTACGACTCTCCTCAGTCTATATGTTGTGACCCTGGTTTGTTGTCTCTTATAAACTATCTTTGCTTTTACACTCATGCCCTTTTTGCTTTTTTTATCTCTTTATTAATTTTCACGATGCATGAATACTACAGGACATGAATACATTTGTTACGTACAATTGTAACATTGCATGTATTTGGTGCCAAAAAATATCAATGATCATGACCACATGTTATCATTAGCCGTATACTTTGGACAGACCTTAACACATGAACCACTGAACTGGGATATTCAACGTTCACAAAATTATTTTAAAAAAACAACAACATAACTTGGATCGGGCCATGATAGAAAATTAGGGAACAATGCCCACGTCATTGGTTGGAATCAAGGTTTTCAAAATCGGGATCCTACCCAGGATCGTTTTCGTCTTTGCAAGATCGAGATCATAAGGTAGGATCGGGATCGTAAGATCCTACTATAATGTCATTTTCTTAATAGTCTTTATAATATTATACAAATCTACAAATTATTGTATTATAAACACAAAATTATATAAATGTTTCATAGGAATGTTGTCATAAATTATAATTATAAAATGTTTAAGAAGATTAACTTGTTGTTTTTTTAATATCTAGGAAACACAACCCATAAATTCGTAGATTTTAGTTCGTGGTTCGAGAAAAGTAAGATCGGATCGTAGTAGATCTTAAGATCCTATGGTCAAGATCGGGATCCTATAAAATCCTAAGCAAGCAAAGATCCTACGTAGGATCTGAATCGTTTTTGCTTTGCAGTGTCGTAAAATCGTAAGATCCTAAGATCAGGATCGGGATCTTAACAACCATGGTTGATATCATTGAGCTAGATTGTAGTTACTTTTATAAATAATGAAAAGATAACCTGTATGAGGATTTAACCCTTGAACCTCTTTTACATTGTTTGGGTGATCTTGCTGCACATTTTTGTTGCTGCAGGAACATGGTGCAACCTGTTGGAAGAATTTTGAAGATCAGTTTGGCATCTATGCTGTCATGAAAGCCACGACAATGGCTGGCAAACTTAGGAATGTTTGGATTTACTTTTATTTTGGGATGTCATTGGGGTGTTTGGATTTATGTGGGGTGAGATCAATATGACATTGCATATATATATATATATTACATCTTTTTTTCTTTCATTGCTTTCAACCACTGACTGTATTAATATTTCGAAAACATGCATATGTATCAATCTCAAAATACCATATACATTTTTATGGATATATGTGACATATTATCTTATGGTAGCGGATGGATTGTTGAGCTATGCACTGTAATGGCTTATAGAAAGTTGGTAGAATATAGTCGCATGCATTTGTCTTTCTTTTTTAAATGATAAATGAGCGCCTGTTAGCATGTAACGATTAACAACTCCGTAACGTAATTGTCCAATAGCCTGCTGCAACAAGATTTTTTAAAACTCACTGCGGCGAAGTGCGGGTCTAAATCCTTGTTAATAACAAATAGAATAGGACTAAAATAGAGTCGTATATTAAATGTGATTCAAGAACAGAAGTTCATATTGATGATTAGAAAGAAGTGTACTGAAGAAGGAATAAAAGTTGGTTTTTAGGGATTGTATTACTAAAATATCGATGTGCTAAACATAAAGACACATCAGCGATTTAATTGCAGTTGCTTCCAAAGACTTGTACAAAACTCTTTTCAAAACAGTTAAAATGCTTTTTTACTCTTTTCAAAATACCGCATCTAAAATCCACGTGTCAACATGTTGTTAAAAGTTATTTTTAGAAAACCTTTATTACAGAGCTGAATAAAACTGTGTTATATTGAAGAAAATAGATCCTATCAAGTCGTGTTATATAATCTCATAAGCATCTTTAACTCGCCCTATAGACTATTTTTGGGTTTGGGTCTGACCGACCCTTTGAGACCCTGATACAATGTAATAAAACGTAATTTTGCCATTTAAAATCTCAAAATTAGATGAAATTCGATGTTGATCTTTGGGAAGTGAGATAGTGTGAAGAATAATTAAAATGTTGACCTTTAATAAGTGATCTAGTGGGAAGAATAATTAAAATGAGAAGAGTAAGAAATAAGTATAGCCACATATTTTGTAGGTGCATCAAGAATGCACGGGCGGAGCCAGGAATTCAAGTTAAGGGGGGTTGGATTTTTTTTGGACATACCAATGATAACTTTTGCATTTGAACGACATAGACGATATTATATATGAACGATGAATGAATAATAAAGATCTTATAATAACTAAATGGAATAATATTATCAGCTTCGCCAAATCAATTTTCCCGAATATCATCACCTTCTGTTTGCATTTGCTGTCCATTAACATTTTCTTATGGCTTAGGATAAAAAGGCTAGAAAGTTAAGCTTCAATTTCGTAAAAACTCAATTACTATCGTATCTCATACTTGTTAAACATTCAAACGAAAAAGAATAAGCTAGTTACTAAGGTCAACTTTAATTAAGTGGCTTAATTAGAATCATATCCATAATTACAAGACATCGGCCTTAAAATTACATTTCTTATTTTAAGAGTAATGTATTCCAACTCATGTGTTTCTCAAAATATTTGAGTGACACAAATAGAATGTCTAGAATAATGGAATATCACCTTCTTTTTTTACTTATATGGGCAAACATGATAATATTTTACATTAGAAAAGTTGTCGAATATAGGCTAGCACAAGACATAATGAAAACTTAATTAATTTTGGGCTACCATGCAAAATACCAGTTGGTCCAATGGGGAAGGCCCAACACCCACCCGCCGCCCCATTGGCTCCGCCTTTGCAACCACCAAACTCACTACTTCAACCCTAAACCTAATATCACTTCATTTCATTCACCAGCCACTATATAAACACAAAGCCCAACCACACCATTCTTCATATCACTTTCCCTCACTAAAAACAATAACAATTCGCTCTTGTTTCTTTTCTTTGACCGCCGAATCACAAAGAACATCAACCACCACCACCTAATCCTTAAACAAAATAACATATCTTTGTTTTCACTAGTTTTATATCTGATAAATCATCTATCTCAAGACCCATAAAGTCATCATCGTGTAATACTTCGTCATTTGTGTTCAACCATGAACATACATCCTGACCTTGTTCATCCGAAAGGTCTCCAACACATTCATTCTCAGTACTTTCCACCTGGAGAAGTCAAGTGGCGGCTCCTCATCTTCAACGTTTACCTCTTAAAGAATTAGTACTTCTAATCTCAACTTTTCGAACTGAAGATATTGTCGGTTTATCTTGATCCAAAATCTTGCCATGAGGAACGTTGATGGAAGTCAAAAACTGAATCGAGTTTTGCTTGATCTTTGTTTTCACCTTTATTTCACCATTTGATTTATTACTTGATACACACTCCTCTTTCTTTTTGCGCTATTTGAAGTTGCTTTTTCAAAAATGATCAGTTTAGGATAACGTTTAGAAGATTCATCATCGGTCAAATTGACTAAAGGAGTAAAATATTAATAGGCCGAAAAAAATGCTTTGAAAAAATTTAATGTTTTTAAAAAGTTTATCAATGAAATAATAATCTTTTTCGTGTAGCAATGAAATTTACTGCAAATTTCATAGGCTATGGGTGACCTTGGAAAAAAGCATCATGAACGAGTTCATATATAAAAATGGAAATTTCATTGCTAAACCAAGAAAATTATTAATTCTTGATATCTTTTACTGTTATTTTATTTTTATGAAGCAAGCAACACTATTCTCATTATGACTTATGAAATCTTGTGAAACATATACGTTACTTGCTTACCAGGATTACATGGTAAAATCTATTGATCATTTTTTTGATTTTATTAATCGTTTATGAAATCTTGTGAAACATTTTATTGATTATGGTTTTATGTCTAAATAAATTTTATGCAAAGTTGTATGGCCCTATTTGAAGAATTAGTTGTCTTTGGATCATCATCACACTTTAATGATCCTCGTTTAGTCGATTTGACTGATCATGAATCTACTAAACGTTATCCTAAACTGATCATTTTTGGAATAGAAATTTCAAATAGCGCAAAAAGAAAGAGGAGTGTATCTAGTAATAAAGCAAATGGTGAAATAAAGGCGAAAACAAAGATCAAAGCCGACTCAGTTTTCTGCTTCCATCGACGGTCCTCATGGCAAGATTTCAAATCAAGATAAACCGACAATATCATGAGTTCCAAAAGTTGAGACTAGAAGTATAATTCTTTAATAGGAAAACGTTGAAGATGATGAGCCACCACTTGACTTATCCCATTTGGAAATTCCCAAAATAGATGTTTTTGGAGACGGTTTTAGTAAACAAGGTCGGAATCTATGTTCATGGTTGAACATAAATGACGAAGAATTATAACATGATGACTTTATGGATCTTTAGATAGATGATCTTTCGGATATAAAAACTAGTGAAAACAAGAATATGTTACTTTGTTCAAGGATAGGGTTGCGGTGGTTGATTTTCTTTGTGATTCGAAAGTCAAAGAAAAGAAACAAGAGTGAATTGTTATTGTTTTTTAGTGAGGGAAAGTGATATCAAGAATGGCGTGGCTGAGCTTTGTGTTTATGTGGTGGCTGATGAATGAAATAAAGTGACATTAGGTTTAGGGTTGAAGTAGTGAGTTTGGTGGGTTAGAAGCAAAACAACCAGAATACCCTCCCACGTTTTGAAGGACTAACGGTGTAATTGGGTTTTGGACAAAAAGACGAAAATACCCATTGCGTGCAAGTCACTGTCGCACTTAACAAGGGAAAGTAACAACACTTACGCTTTAAGAATAAAAGGGAGTGAAAAATCCCACGTTGGGGACTATGCTGGCGGAACCCTAGAAGGAGGACCAAACGTACGAATGGAGCCCACTTTGAGGACCAACGGTGTAATTCACCCTTTTTGTTTCTTGAAAAATAGTATTTCAGTTACCTTTTATATATTATGCTCCAGGGTTTTCACGCCATGGCGTCGCTAAAGTGTGAGGTGTGGCATCTACGTTACGAAATAGACTAAGGCGTCGACTCTAGGCATGGTGTGAGATGGCATGGAAAAACGCGATACGACGAGAGGCATGGCGCCATTTTTGAATTCGACTTTGATTAAAATCATTGAAAAAAATGAACAATATTACATGCAATAACAGATTCTTGACTCGTCTCAAGCCACACCTATAGTGGACTCCTTTATCTATTTCGTAACGTGGAGACCATGCATCATGCCTTAGCGGCGCCATGGCGCGAGAACCCTGGAGCATAATATATAAAAGGTAACTGAAATATTATCTGTCAAGAATCGAAAATGGTAAATTACACCGTTGATCCTCAAAATTGGCTCCGTTCATACGTTGGTTACTCTCAAGGGCATAGCCAAGAATTCAAGTTAATGGAAGACGGATTTTTTTTTGACATACCAACGATAATTTGTGCATTTGAACGACATAGACGATATTATAACTCTTATACATTACCTGTGTTGTCCTCCCTCACAGCCCTATTTTTTATTATAAAAAAATTAATAAAATAACCTTATGAACAGTAAAAGAGTCTTATAATATTAGACTTGGAGAGGATCTGAAAAGGACACGTGTCATACAATATACAACCCCTTTGATGAATCATCAAAAACCCTCAAATGATACACACACCAAAATAAAAAACACACATAATTTAAAGATCCACCGCCTCATACACATGTTGATTCGATCACCACTACCATCACAAATACATCTGGCTGCATAGCATATACAATCATCACCACCGCCTCTAAGATTAAAGGTACGAGTTCTTTTAGTATGCAAATTGTTATTCAAGTGGTGGGTTTGAGTTTGGTTGAAGTGGTGTTGTGTGATTATATGTTATATTGATGAATCTTAATGAAAATTGTGTGATTTCAGGTTAGAATAATGATTTTCCCTATTTTGATTGGAGTTGAAAATGGTGAATTTGGATTTAATAATTAGTTTGCAATGCTTGATATGATGTACTTTGATTTCAAACTGTGATTTCTGATGTGGGTTATTAATTTTCTTAGTTTGGTTGATGAATTATGTGTTAATTCTGATGTTTAGGGTCTTTTTGTTGTTGTTGTTGTGAATCTGGGACTGATTTGTTGCGTTTGTGTTTCAGGTTTCATGTTTGGTTAATGTGGGTGCAGCGGTTGGTGATATAGGTAGTGGACGAATTGCATACTATATTGGTGGAATAGGGGTATGATTATCAACTCATTTTTTGCTATTTAGATGCGAGAAATACATTACTATTAGTTTGAACGTAGTTATGCGATACTCTGATTAATAAAAATCGGCTATTTAAAGAGGCTGTAGAAGATAATGTTATATCGTAAGCAAGATAATTGATGTTATATCATAAGCAAGATAACAACTTTCTTACTTACTTTTCTAATGTTACATGTTCATCACTCGAATATGATACTCTTAGTTGTAGGTGCATAAATGAGTACCATATGGTATGTAAAAGAGAATGAGAGTAAATTTAGAAAAATATGTAGTAGCTTATTTCTATTAACAGTGATTGTGCAATTTTAGCATGGTTTTAACACGAAAAACATACTTTTTGAAATAAACAACATTAGCAATCCAAGAGACTAGATGACCCAAATAGGCAAGCTGGTAACAATAGACCAATTGTTTCATTTCTTTGTTAACAATGGTTTGGTTTTATAATTACCATAAGCTTATGTCTTTCAAGGATTTTCCAATACACTTTTGTAGCAATGATCATCTCAAACTTCCATGGGCTGGACTAGGCATTGGCATTATTATCAATGTATATCTATCTTATTTATAAATTTTGATGGTTGATTTGGCGTTGCAATATTATAGTTGATAATCAATAAACCCTAAGAGTCGCAAGAAACATACCTTAGCGAAATGCATTTTTATACAGAATTGAAAATATCAATTATGCATATACGCATTGAAAATATCAATTGTACAGAATTGAAAATATCAATTATGCATATACGCATCTGTTTAGTGAGGAATTTTTTTATAAGCCATTTGTAGTTGAAATTAAGTTGTCTTATTTGATCTGCAGGTTTCCAACCACTTTACTCCTCTAATTTCTAGACCGCAGTTCCCGTGAGATCGGTTGTCCCCATAAAGCACGAGCTTTCGATGAAAGCTTCTACGTGATAGGGATGACCAATCTACGGGTACCGTTATTATGAAATTAGAGGAAGAGCAAACATTAGTTACATTGAACAACCACCAAAATGGCGGTTTGAAGTTTCAAGTATTGAGATGTTGTTTGGCTAAAGCTCGAAAGCGGCTAAGCAAGATGGAATCGGTAAGCTTACGGGTGTTGTTGCTCTTACTTTTGGCCCACAAAGTATTACAAATATTAAAATTTGAAAAACCTAATAGGCAACTTAAATAACATGATTAAGAATCTAATTTTTATTATATTAGTTCGGGTTTAGGATTTATCTCTTCCTCTTGATGTTAATAAGCAAATAATCTTTGATTTTGCACCAAAAGTCTTACCTTCTATTTGGCTTTTAAGTAGCAGTGCATTCCTAAGGCTCGCTCTCCTCATGTCCACTATATATACTATGTTTAGTTCCTTTTAACTTTATTTTAAATGAAACAACTTTTTTATTCTATATAACGCTTGCTTTTTCACTTTTTCTCCATAAACTTGGTTTTGTTAGAACACTATCATACCGAGAACTTCTAAAAAAGGAATAAAAACCAAAAGAATTAGTTATCTCGAGTGCCGTAGTTCCTTATCGTTTTTGGGTTGCTTTTTTTATCCTTTTTTCTAATTTGTTTCCGACCATTCTGTTTTTGAAGACCAGAAAGCTTAGAGAATAAAGTGAGCGTTTGAAGAGAAAAAAACAAAGAACTAAATAATGAAATCGACCAACTTCAGGCCGATAAGGTGAGTTTACCTCTTGATTTTACTCATAGATTGATATTCTAATGGTCATTTATCAAATAGTAATATGTGAAATAAGGCTATGTCATGGGGTTAATAAAGAAGTAGCGTTAACATTAAGTTGAAGTTATTTGCGACCGACTTGATTTATGCGTATGCTAATTTAAATTACAAGAAGCTCTTTGTTAATAGAGACTCCATAGGCTACAGAATTGGATAATGCAACCCATTGAGCCCATCTTTTAATTGTTGTCTTGAACTTGCGCAAAACTCACATATTTCTCTTTTATAGCCTCTCGTACTCTACTGTCCTATTTACTACTCCCACTGTCTCAATATAGTTATCTACAAGTAAAACACCACATTTTTATAAATGTGTAGATAATACAGTTCTTAGTTAACCGAATGCCACTCATGTGTCCAAAATTCTTTGTTTAAAGTTAACCTGTAAATGGCCGTTTCCTAGATAGGAACCATTATCTGGATAAGCTTTCATATGGATACCACATGCTCACTGATAATGATGTATTGTTGTGCTTTTACCAGTGTGTGCAAGTTGAGCATTACAAATACACTGATAGTCAGATGAGTCGAGTCATTATGCTACTTATGGTACGTTAATCCAAACTTTATCTAATAATCACCTATAGCTTATTTTGTGCGTCTCTTTAAAATGTATGAGTAAAGCGTGTCGTATATGATCGCACCAGCTCTCTATGGTGAGCTCAATGCGTCTCTTTAACTATCCATTCTTACGAAAGAAAATATGTGTTAAGGGGTGTTTGGATTAGCTTATTTTACGCGTTTCTGTAAAGTGTATATAAGCAAAGCGTGTCGTATAGAATTCACTTTAGAGGTGGCTTATGATGTTTTTAGTGTTTAGATAGAAGTAGGTAGTTGATTTATTTTAGAGCAAATAAGCAGTTTGAGATAAGCAGGTTAGTTCGCCTATATTACAAAAGTAGATAAATATACCGGCCAGGTGAAATAACAGTTTCCGATAAGCAACTTGGTATTTTCTTATTTCAAACTTTTTATTAACGAAATTAGGATAATATATAAACCATCCTGAGCATATCTTTGAAATGCTTATATGCTTATTGCATGTGATAGTTGATACCGAACTGTAAAGTAGTTTCCATAACGTTAATTGCTTATCTGATTATTTGTGAGTGAATTAAGATGTAAACAACTGCTTATTATAATAATGTATTTCCAAAAGCAAGGAGCTGATAAGTAGTTGTAATATGTAACGATTGGGTGTTATGACTTGGCAGTTAGCACATTGTTAAATTCCCTAATGTAGAGTCTGAAACAAGCTCAAACTAGGCGAGACCAATAGGTGAAGCTGATTTCTAGGTACGGGTGTTGGGTTTAGTTGCATGTACCCTTTACTTTTTGTTTTAATAGAGGTGACTAGCAACGCCTACTGAGTTATTTGACATTCATATTAAGATTATCAGGTTGTACGTTTTTAACAGTTCTGCCACAAAGTCCAACAGTATGCTAAAAAAATTGTTATCAATCATCTCCTTTTTAATGCCATACACCCCCTGTAGCAAACTCATAAGACGTAAATTTTAACCTGCATGTTATATAGTAAGAGGTAACATCAAATGATAAATACGCCTTGGTAGCTTCCAATCGTAAGTAGGCCTTGATAGCATGGAAAGGGTGTGTGAGCTTGCAAGAAAGATTTATGTTTCATTACCTGCCTAACTTAGGCAACACCCTTTAATAATCAAGTCTTTAATACTCATTTCTAAGTGAATGCCAAACACCCCTGCAAATACTTTAAGTTGCATATTTGTATGCTAAAAGCTAGCATTAGACCATAAAGTGGGGCTTGGTAGAATGGAAAAGGGTGCTTCGGCTACAAGGAAAGGTGCTTGATTTCTTACATGCTCATTCATATAAGTGCTAATATTAAAGAGAGAATCCAATTATGCAAGTGCTAATATTTCACAGACTCTGCCATGATGTTTTAACATTTGTTGTTTGATATTGTTTTTATATATGCTCATATGTGTTGTGGTATATTCAAGATTCTAAATTAGATTATGCATTATCTGTTACAAAATGTTTTTGTAGCATGGGTTAAAACAACATAAGAAAGCATCTTTCTTTTTTTGCTAACGCAAAGCATCTTTCTTTTTTGCTGACGCATAAGGTACATTGTGCGCATTACTGGAAAGAAGTCTCGCGGCACTAGGCAGGCGAGATGGGTGACAACAAACCTAAAGAGGAAACACATACCTATCATCACCCTGTGAGCTACTAGCAAACAAGCTGATGTGGAATGCTCTTGGCTGTGTCAATAAACTTTTGTAAAAAGAAATTGTTTCTTGGTTGTAATTGTCTTTGTTTAGTTTGTTACTCAAAAATGCTTATACAAAACGTGCCGCTAGATGAATGAATAATAAAGAACATATAAAAAACTAAATGGTATAATAACTATTAGGCTTCGCCAAATCAATTTTTTTAGAATATCATCACCTTCTGTTTTCATTTGTTTTGTCCATAAACTTTGTCCTTAATGTCTATAGGAAAAAAGCTGAACTTTTTTTCAAATTTTCCAAAAAAAATGAGAAATTCTCTTTTTCCATAGTTTAAATAGAAAAACTAGGAAAATCACATATTACTAATCTTCATTTCTAAAGGAAAAGTACAACTCTCATTAAACAGGTTTTTAAATTCTAACTCTTCTCTATAGAAGAAAAACCATTCCCTCTCTTAAAAATTTAAATAACAAAAAAACGTATTAAATTTTTCTACAACTACACACCACAGCTTCAATTTCGTAAAAACTCAATTACTATCGTATCTCATACTTGTGAAACATTCAAACAAAAATAATAGTTAAAAACTCAATTACTACCGAATCTCATACTTGTGAAAACATCAAACAAAAAATCATAAGCTAGATTACTAAGTCAACTTTAATTAAGTGGCTTAATCAGAATCGTATCTATAATTACAAGACATCGGTATTAAAATTACATTTCTTATCTTAAGAGTAAATGCATTCCAACTTAATGATTGACACTGATGTGTCATTGTGCATAGGTATTAATTGTTATCAAGTTTTACTATTTATATTTTGCCGACTATACCTAGAACAACACTAACAGGCAGTGTACCCGATCAATTATAGATTCGTTGGAAGTAGCGTGGTGTCCGATCACTAAGATCGAGAACATTAATACTTAATTATTATATTTTAGTTATCTAAGTTAGTCCTAAGTAATACCTAGGATAAACCTAAACTAAATGGGATAATTAGGAGGTTTTCAGCTTGAGAGACAGCACAAGTTTTGATTTTTTTACCTAGACTGAATAGGGCAAATAACACACAAATTTGATAGATAGAAGATAGAGAAGCGGTCAAGCCTTATGTAAGGAAAACGTATTAACCATATTTAATCAAATATAATGTTGGTTTTGGTTTATAAGTGCAATGATTGTCCTTTCTCATTGTTGATATATCATTCTAGAACTTCTAAGGCGGTACTTCTTCCTAAAACCTAGAATTGGTAATTCTGTCACAATTAACCAATTCCCCGCATAAACCTCTCCGCGGGTTTGCTTTACAAATCTATCATTAGAAGACAATAAAGGTGATCTGAAATCGCATCCTAGCTCAAAGATACTTATAACTTACGCTTAACGACTCTTTAAAATACTCTTAGTCCATTTTGTCGAAATCTTTACCCAATGAATCAGAACGTTACTTGTTGATCTTAGGTCACCTGCTAGTCCAACTTGTTCACTAAACCATGAATAAAGACAACACGTTACTTGTGATCCTATTGCTCTAGATATATAAATCGCAATATGGAGAGCTATCCCCAGTAATCTAGTCACTTGGGTCCCGCTTTCCCTAGAACTCATTGAATGATAGTTTCGCATACTTAAGCACATAAGCGAGTGTAAATTGATAAACATAAGACAACACAAAATTTACAAGATGCAATCAAAATAAACATAAACCAAACATTAAATTATCATAAACATAGCTAATACCTAAAGGTATTAGCCAATAACCATTGTAAAGAATACATATTTGATAGACGAACGATTAAGGTAACCTAACCAAGTTAATGAATGATACCAACAGTCGAACGTATATTAAGAGTATAAGAATTTACAAGGGTTTCCTATGGATTGAAGGGCTTTGCAAGACCTTCGTTGCTCCTCTTTTCTTCTAAAAATCGAATCTGGTGGTTACTGCCTTTCTCTTAGTCTTCGGTATAAACATTGCACACTAAATTCGTATTTAGGGTTTGGTATTTATAGTCTCTAGAATTTGGTCGATACGCCGTATTGAGGTGTCTGAATACGGCGTATTGGAGTTTTCTTGAAGTGGGGATAACGATTATAATATCTAGGATATTTCAATACTTGATCTTTGATACGGCGTATGGGGTCTTCTGTTAGCATAGGTTTGACTTAGATTAGAATTAACATAGATTAGATAACCAAAATATAAATAAATTGAGAGATTTAACCTCGCTTCAAGTGTTCGACACCCTACTTACCACGAATCTACCACTGATCGGGTACACTGCTCGTTAAAGTGTTGTTTTTGGTTAAGTCAGCAAAATATAAATTTAAAACGTGAAGTATCATAAATAAACACCACACAACGACACATCAAGTTTTTGGTGCCGCTGCCGGGGAGTGAAAATTAATCTTGATTTTTTTTATGTTTTAGTTTTTAACATTAGATTAGATCTAACCATTAGGAGTAGTGTAAATTAGATTAGTATAATTTAGTTTAATTGTTTGCTTGCATATTTAATTGTTTAATTTTCTAATACACTGTTCTGGACGACAACTCGATACGGCATATCCACTTCCACTGAATACGGTGTATCCAACCTTCTGTCCAATACAGCGTATTCGTTCTGATCAGCAATACGGCGTATTCAACCATTTGTATACGGCGTATTAGAAAAAGTTAATATATTTTTGCAAGATTATTTTCCTTGAATTGCTTTACTTTGAATCATGTCTTACTTTTCAGGAGCAGCATCCGGACTTCGTCCATATCACTTTACCTATCCGGAAAGAAAGTTAACAATGGAGGAGATGTTATAAAGTTCATCGACGAAGGAAAACGTGAACACGAAGAGATGAGGGCATTCATCTGCGACTTCCAAACAACAAACGAGATCTTATTTAAAGAAAGAAACAATTCGTTAATTGTGCTCAGATTTAGGGTACAAGAGTTGTTAAAAGTGATCAATAATACTCCAATGATTGATTGTGAAGCTAAAGGAGTGACTACTAGAGGAGGAAAAACTACGACTCAAGATGCTGAAAATAATGATACCAACGTTCGTAGCGAAGAACCTCTAGCAGAAAATCACGACGAGCCAGTTGAATCAAATGAAATCCTCACCAATGATCAACCTCAGAAAACCAACGAACCTGATGCCCAGCCTTCAAATAAGATCCAAACGCCACCTATTCCCTTTCCTCGAAGATTAAGGAAGGAAAAAGAAGAAGCTCAGCAGAAGAAGTTTTTAGAAAACCTGAAGCAGCTCCACATAAATATGCCTTTCATCGAGGCCCTAGCCCGAATGCCAAAACATGCTAAATTTCTCAAAGGTTTGCTGACAAATAAGGCTAGACTCGAAGAAGCTTGAACGATAACTATGAATGAAAGGTGCTCAGCAGTATTGTTAAACAAGCTTCCATCAAAAGAAAAAGACCCAGGGAGTTTTACTATTCCTTGTGACATTGGCCAATTACATATCAACAATGCTTTAGCAGATCTGGGGCCTAGCATTAGTTTGATGCCATATACGATGTATGAGAAATTGGGGCTAGGTAAACCAAAAGCTACCAGAATGAGTTTGAACTTGCGGACAGATCAATCTAATACCCGAGAGGAATCATTGAAAATGTGTTCATAAAAGTTGATAAATTCGTCTTTCCAATAGATTTAGTTATCTTAGATATGCCCGAAGACTCAAGAGTTCCTATTATTTTAGGAAGACCATTTTTTGGCAACCGCTCGAGCAATGATTGACGTGTTCAACAAGAAGATAACGCTAAGGGTTGGAGACGAAGAAGTAATCTTTGACGTAGATCAATCAATCAAGAGACCGCCCACTGAAGACGATGAATGCTACGGGATTGATGATTTAGACGATACAATCAACGCAGAAGCTCAAGAATTACTAGCAAATGATGAACCTGATTCGTTTCTATCAAGAGGGCTGGAAAAATCAATTGATCAATCAAACCTAGAAGACTGTGAACTTGTTGAATGTAATAACAATAATGATTCTAATAAACCAATACGGCGTATCGCGTCTATCAATACGCCGTATTCAGTTGCCTAGGAAACAACAAAACCTGATAAACTAGAAAAAGAACACATTTATTTGGCTAGTGCTAACGAGATCGATGAGAAGAAACCTGAGCTGAAAGATTTGCCTAACCACTTAGAATACGCTTACTTGCATGGTGACAAATCCTTTCCTATAATCATTTCATATGAATTATCCGATAAAGAGAAAAGTTTACTTTTACAAGTATTGGAGAAACGAAAGGGAGCGATTGCTTGGAAAATGTCAGACATCAAGGGAATCGGTCCATCATATTGCCCACACAAGATTATAATGGAAGATGACTTCAAACCGGTCATTCAACCCCAAAGACGTTTAAACCCGAAAGTGCAAGATGTGGTTAAAAACAAGACAGTTAAGCTACTTGATTTAGGGCTTATTTATCCAATCTCAGATAGTTCATGGGTTAGCCCTATTCACGTTGTGCCAAAGAAAGGAGGAATGTCGGTGGTTCTGAATGATGATAATGAATTAATTCCCTCTCGTACGGTTACAGGATGGCGAGTATGCATCGATTATCGTAAACTTAATGATGCAACTCGAAAGGATTACTTCCCTCTTCCCTTTATTGATCAAATGTTAGAACGTTTATGTGGGAATGAGTATTACTGCTTTCTTGATGGATTTTCAAGATTCTTCCAAATTCCAATCGCACCCGAAGATCAAGAAAAGACAACATTCACCTGTCCTTATGGGACTTTTGCTTACCGAAGA